>JAQBSW010004965.1:0-62520 GCA_029291075.1 Eudiplozoon nipponicum | reverse complement strand
GTGATATTTAAATAAATGACAGGTTTTTAATATATATTGCCAATGTAAGCTAAATATAGCATAATATAGCGAATGTAATTCATCAATAAAACCGGGTTCGCCCTTTTTGAGCATCCATAAAGTACTTGGCTGGTTTTAAACTACCACATTACAATGTTTAGTTTATGCCTTAATATCGAGATTTTGAAGCAAATGTGCTTCGGCTTGTGCTCTAGTCGCGGAAATTCTGGCAAGGCCTTGGCGAATGCTTATTAAGTACGAAATCGGTCTACTAGATAAACTACATTTGCTATCCTATGCAGTGTTTAGATTATACTGACAGCCTAAATTGAAGCTTCCTACTAGCGAATTATTCCGCTAGTAAGAATAGAACGTACTGAGTAATATTACTAAAATTTGCTTCCTTGTTTTCTACGTTGAATGAGAGTATATTGTGCAGTTATGAAGAAATCTCATGGAAGAGATATTCAAACAAATAAGGAACTTTATACAACAATTAATAATTAATTACGGTAAGCTGACAAAGGTTTGTTATATCCACACATGCAATCGGCGTATGCTTTATTGTGCAACATACAGGTATGTCGAAATCTGCAAATATTCTGTTTGTGCCTGCAAAAAATTGTGCAGCTGACTTCTTCAGACAAGTGCATTATCTGCGCGACAACTAGGAGTTGAGAACAGCATTTTTTATTTTCTTTTTCTCATATTTAATAAGCAGTTTATTCCTCGTTAGTCAGTATACCGCTATGCTGATACCACGAGTATGGAAGTTCGAAACCGGTTAGAACATATGACTGGCGGTAGTTGTGCTATGTTGTGAGACTGTTAAATAAAATAGAACTATTTTTTACCGCAAATAAACAACCTTGACTTAAAGTAAAAGATGGGTTTTTCGGCATACTTAAGCGGATGGTGTCTCCATCGCTTCAACAAATACATCAGCTTAACGACATGAGGAAGCGAGAAAAAATATTTACGCTTATTTTTTAAATGCAAGTAATATTATCGATGCTATATTCAGAACAATTTCTACCATATTTTTATAAAATTATTTTATAAAATTAGTGTGATTTTATTAAAGTAGTGCAAGTGGTATGAATTGACTGTTTGTCTAAAGCAATTTTTAATATTTCAGATGCCTAGTTTACTCATTGGCTGCATGGTTAATCATCATGATGCAATTTTCTGCAGTTAATTGTATTTGCCTGTTTATCTTTGAAACATGTGTACGTATTAAATAATGTTTGTTGCGGAGACCTAATATATATGCAAGTATGTATTAGGTGTTGCGAACCTAGTAACAAATTAGTTCAGTAGTGACCAATTTATGCTATAGTTTACCGAAATTAAGAATTACAACAATTTCTGAACACCTGTTACTCCAGTAAATCCATACACCCTGGCCTTGATCGATATCAGTTATCAAATTTCGCGTGCATGAGATTATACTTTCCGTTCATGCTGCCTTTGGATTATCCTTCTGGTCACAACAGAACTAATTTGTTACTAGGTTCGCAACACCTAATACATACTTGCATATATATTAGGTCTCCACAACAAGCAGTATTTAACTGTAATATATTGAATTGAATGATATCATGCTTACCGCGAAATGTGATAACTGATATCGATCAAGGCCAGGGTGTATGGATTTACTGGAGTAGCAGGTGTTCAGAAATTGTTGTAATTCTCAATTTCGGAGAACTATAGCATAAATTGATATCCATCATGTTGGTACCATGTTCCGACTCGGAAACCATAGTGTTAGTAACATGTACCTTTTCGGTACAATAATGTTGGTATCGATTACTAACACATTAACCATAGTGTTAGTATCCTTTACAGACTCGGTATATATATTATATAGTGTGAGTTAGTGTTGAAGTCGCATTGTCGTTGACTTTAGATGATGTTAGCTTCACTATTACAGGTTTACACATTCGTCTAGGAGGTAATACCGTCCTATTATTCCACATTCTTCTACCAAATATATAGTGGTTAAAGGGCGTAATACCGGCTCCTACTGATGAGTCGCCAGTAAGCACGAAACGAATGTGCATGAGATTATACTTTCCGTTCATACTGCCTTTGGTTTATCCTTCTGGTCACAACTGAACTAATTTGTTACTAGGTTCGCAAAACCTAATACATACTTGCATATATATTAGTTCTTCGCAACAAACAGTATTTAACTGTAATATATTGAATTGAATGATGTCATGCTTACCGCGAAATGTGATAATTGATATCGATCAAGGCCAGGATGTATGGATTTACTGAAGTAACAGGTGTTCAGAAATTGTTGTAATTCTTAATTTCGGTGAAATATAGCATAAATTGATATTCATCACATTGGTACCATGTTCCGACTCGGAAACCATAGTGTTAGTACCATGTACCTTTTCGGTACAATAATGTTGGTATCGATTACTAACACAATAGCCATAGTGTTAGTATCCTTTACAGACTCAGTATATATATTATATAGTGTGAGTTAGCGTTGAAGTGGCATTGTCGTAGACTTTATATGATGTTAGCTTCACTATTGCAGGTTTACACATTCGTCTCGGAGATTGTACCGTCCTATTATCCCACATTCTTGACCCAAATATATGGTGGTTAAAGGGCGTAATACCGGCTCCTACTGATGAGTCGCCAGTAAGCACGAAACGAATGTACAAGAGATTATACTTTCCGTTCATGCTGCCTTTGGTTTATCCTTCTGGTCACAACTGAACTAATTTATTACTAGGTTCGCAACACCTAATACATACTTTCTTATGTACGTATTGTTTTTTCTATTTATTCGGAT
Source organism: Eudiplozoon nipponicum (assembly GCA_029291075.1). Classification (NCBI taxonomy): domain Eukaryota; kingdom Metazoa; phylum Platyhelminthes; class Monogenea; order Mazocraeidea; family Diplozoidae; genus Eudiplozoon; species Eudiplozoon nipponicum. The sequence continues at coordinate 59,705 of JAQBSW010004965.1, read as the reverse complement.
TATTAAGTTATATTTTTCAATTGAAAATGCGCCTACGTATAATTTTGTGCTCTCTTTACGACGGCCCTGCTAAAACTATTATGAACTGTTAATTTATTTTTCCAATTTTAACCTTGAACAATAGTTTTATATTATGTGTAATATTATCTAATAAATGCATCAATTATTAGGTCGTTCAGAGCTTGAATAATGAGAAAGAGAGAGAGAGAGTAGTGTGGAGACTATTTTGTCATGTTCTCATATGAGAACTTTTTGAATATTTGCTAAGATGATAATAGCGTGCTTTTATAATACATCATTTATTGAATTATTTTGTGTACAATAATATGATGAGGTTATATAAGCCGACGCTAGAACACAATAGGCCTATGTTAAAGAAGACAGACTGTAGGGACTAATGGGCATTAGGATGATGGAGTAATTTGTCATGATTCAACAGGACTTGGCCATTATAATACTTATTTACTTATTAAAACCTTGCAAATTATTTTGACGGTGTTAGACATGTTACCCAACCTCGCAAAGATTTGACTTCGAATCCTGTATGGTTTGTTAATTTGGAGTATTGAATTAACTACAATTATTGTTGGTGCATTATCCCGTTTGTGAAAATCACATTGCAAGTCTGTTTTTCTTTCACAGACTTCAACGTTGATTATCAACAGAAATAAAAAAGAAATCATAGAGAGTGAGTTAAAAATCAATGTGTACCAACTAGGCAAGCAAACACACTCAAGCTTCCGCACGCTATATATATATATATATATATATATATATACTCTCCTGCTGCTATATATATATATATATAAATGTAGTTTTGAACATAATTGAATCAGTATGGACCCAGGTGTTCGTATTTTAAAAGATTTATATTCATGTTTTTTCACGTGTATGTTAAACATTACAGTCACGTGTTTTTTTTTATTTAATATTTTTTCGATTTTTGAATCACATGCAGCAGATAGTATTTAAATATTACTTCAATTGCAGCAGAATTAATAATTTAATTTCTATTCAAAATAGGAACGGGTATTTAGAAAGTCTGAAATAAATACACGAACTGATACATAGAAATACGGAACGAATGATTTAACGCAAGTGCTACCGTGGTTTAACATATGCGATGTGTGAATCTAGACATGAAATTCAATAACATGATGTACGATGTTACGTTAAAATAAAGAGAGTTTCTATCACACGCGAAATTGAAGCATAATATTTGTTAAACTAAATTCAGGTTGAAGCATATACTTATAGAAATGTATTCATATTATATGCAGAAATGTAAATGACTTTTAATTCATAGAATATTTAAAGCCTTTTATAATTTCTTGTTAATTCTGATAAATGGCAGCATTTCAGAGCATCATTACAATTCGTAAATTTAGTAAAAGTTAAAAATTAATATATGGATATGGACAGAAAGTAGAGTGATAGAATTTCATTTTATTTTTGTCAGTATAAGTTAAACATGGCATCGATTTTGAACTGAATTTCCAACTAGTTATCTCGGATCTGTTGCTATTTAATACACTCCTGGGTAAGTTATATTGAATTGAGGTATTAGGTCGGGATTTTTTGTACTATTTTTGTCAGTATGAGCAAAGAAATGCATTGGATCGAAAATACAATATTTCAAGTAGACCGGTTTTGCTCTTAATTGTAACTCTTCGTGTACTTCCCATAATTGCTGCGCGGGGGATTGAGCCGGGGCATATTTGAGACAGACACTGTAACTCTAGTCACTATGCTACCCATACGGAATACCATACGCAAATGTAAGCATTTAAACAAATTACGTCTGGGGTTATATGATGCCATATTTAGATTATACTGAAACCACGTATGTAATGAAAATACTGCGAATCAGACTTCAAATCGACATGTTTATTTGATAGGAAAGAAGGCATATTTAATAGAAAAGTGGATTATGGCATGTTTATTTCGAGATTTCTCAACAACACTTTACAATAGTTCATTTATATATATCCAGGTTTTTTATTTTATTTAATGGGTGGCAAATGGTCTGGTTTTAAGTTTTACTTCTATTTCCTGTTGGTGGTTAATTATGGGTTGATTTGTACACTAGTATGATTGATATTGCTTAAAAAATGAAAAAAAATTCGAAATTTGATCGATCAAAATTACCTGATCTGCGTTTACACTAACATAGGGTGAATTCCAGTTGTTTTGTTTCTTGAAGATATTTCTATGACTACTGGCGGCCACCTTTTTCAGTTCACTCACCATCGCAAATTTGCTTCATTAGTATGTTTTTTTTAAACTTGTGACTATGGGTGAAATCCAGAAGGACGCAGCCAACGGCCATAGAAATAAATTTCAGAAACAAAGCAACTGGAATTCAGCTCGTGTTAGTCAAAACGCAGATCAGGCAATACAACCGTTTAACACTACAATCCACATACCTTGTGCTGTTACCAAGAGGATAGGTTGAAATGTTTTCTTTCAATACTCAGTCCATCAATAAATGAATAACCAGATTTCAACATCACAATGTAATACAATGAGAATTATCTCTACACAAACAGACTCATACGAATATGCAAACAAAAATAAGCCAAAAAAAGAAATAGAAGTAAAGCGGAAGACCAGACTAGTTGCCACCCACATGATAAAATGATAACTCTGTATGTATATAAATGAGAAGTTGTAAAGTGTTACTAAATATTATTTTAAAAAAACCAGCCATTATCCACTTTTTTATTAATTTTTTTATCTACAATTAAAAATACTGTGTAATGTTCGAAGGCAATGGACATTATACATTTTACTAAAGAGCAGGGTCAGCTTTTCCATCATCATGCGCAGCAATACAGAAGCCATTCGTAACTAATGGTTCACAGCCATATAACCATAAGAAAAAATTTAATACTCATGACAAAACTAAATAAATTAAACACAAATTGTTAAAGAGGGATTTATGGAGGGGGGGGGGGTGAATATAGTGGATATGACTATTTACCTGGATAACATACAGAAGTGAGGCAAACGAAATCTCTAAACACCATAATGGCTAAATCAGCTTTAAGACAAGGAACCATCAGCACTACATCTTCCTTGCGGGTTTCACTGTATCACATCATAGAAAGTATACGTACAAAAGCTTTTTGTACATTTTTTTACACGTCCGTATATTAAATGAGCTGACACTAGAACCTAATTCTGGCCTAATGATTGATAGTTGACTTGAATCTATTTTCGCTATTTGTCGATCCGATATTAGTCTCAGTTATATGATCAGCACCCACCATATTCGCAGAATCTATAGAGGCGTTATAGTTAGATTGAGGGGAGGAAAGAGAAGGAAAGCAGGCAGAATCGAAGATGAATTTGTCTGCAGTAACCTGATGTCGCTTATCCGCCCTGCACTACTCAACAGATAAGATGACCCCTTTTATACTGCGCGACGGCCGATGCAATATGGATACATTATAGTTTGGATTGTCGTTATATGTGGGATATATAAGAACACTCGGTCGCACATTCCTTGTGGAGATGGTTTGTATTCAGTTTTCCTTTCGTTAGATAGTCTGCTATCCAAGGCTGATGAGCACTTTCCGCCCAGATATTACTAGCTAAATATCTCTTTGGCAGCCGAAACCTACCCTTCACGTCTGGTGTGCTTACACTCATTCCGCCACTACCCATTTTCTACTAAGTGTTACTGCATATTTAGATCAAACTCAAAGCTTCATATGAAACGCGATGATAGAGGTGTCACATTAGATTAGGCAATGTTCATGCAGCCATTCACACACACACATACGTGATGAACGCCTACTTATTGAAACGTCTATTAGTAATTTAGCTACTTCCTAATCATAAGTTTAAGCGATACAGTTTAAATGAAGTTTAAATCTCGTTATAATACCTGCCCTTTAAAAGGTATACGGACATATATTGTCTTTTGTTTTTTTACGGTTGCATTAGTTTTTTGTCGTTTATGATTTGGGTTTGCTTCAACAAGACATTTTGGGATCCCGTTTTATAATAAAGTTGTTCTGAGCACTGCCAGTTCTTTAAATTGAAATTATTCAGAACACATTCCTAACCCAAGATATAGTGGTTAAAGGTCGTAATACCGGGTCCTACTGATGAGTCGCCAGTAAGCACGAAACGAATGTGCATTGGATTATACTTTCCGTTCATGCTATCTTTGGTTTATCCTTCTGGTCACAACTGAACTAATTTTTTACTAGGTTCGCAACACTTAATGCATACTTGCGTATATTATTAGCTCTCCGCAACAAACAGTGTTTAATTAATTGTTTGTCGAAACGAGGACAAGGTAAAAGTATGTACTTTGTTTTCTTTTTGTTCAACTTTCTTATGCAGCCTATTGTGTGCTTTACTCTTCCGCACATTCAAAGTGTTGAAACCAATGATATCGCGGGCGTTAAATTTGTTGTCTCTGACTACACATACATTATTGTTCTTTTGGTTGTTAATAGAGATTCTGCTCAAGCTACTTAGTACTATTTAGAAGCCGTTCTGTTTTTCATAATTAAACGAACATTGGTTGCGCGGACAGTGATAAAAATTATTATAATCAAGGTTGCGATCTTGGTATAAACTTCTGACCCAATAAGTACATACATTTGTCAGTATAAACTAAGTATTGTATAGTGTATAGTGTTGTAGAGGCTCTTTGGTCACTACCATAAGAGAGCTTCTGAGATGCCAGGCTCGGATAACCCATATATACGGAATGATCATCTAATTTAGAACAACTAAGTCCTTCAGAACTATCTCTCAAACTAAATTTATTAAGTCCTTTGACTAATTGCTCTGTATCCTCAATGTTTTCATCGCTTTCCATAGTTTTAAAATAAGATTTATTACAATATATTTATTATAAAAATAAGTGTGCTGACTGTCTCACTGAATGCCGCAGATGACTGAACAAATTTTGCTGACTGTGAAAAATATCCACATCAATTAAATACTGTTTGATGTGGAGGAATAATATATATGCAAGTATGTACTAGGTGTTGCGAACCTAGTAACAAATTAGTTCAGTTGTGATCAGAAGGATAAACCAAAGACAGCATGAACGGAATGTATTGTTGTGTCCACCTATATTGGATGGTCATCGTACACGTATGTCGTCTGTGTTTATTATCAGCGTATCGTTCAGACGAGACTTAATTATGCCTAATTCTGCAGTTAAATTATTCATTTGAATAGTCAGTCCCTGAATCAACGTTTCCAACCCATCAGAAGCCATTTTAAATGTACCACACATGCTTTATTTTTATTCAATTATATATAGAATTTTGCTCGCACAACGAGCATCGATTTAATAAAACAAATTTACAAATATCAATTAATTTATGTTCACTTCGGCTCGAAGTCTGCTTTTATCATTTGGCTGACTGCTTCATTCTTATATGGGCGCTTCTGCGAGGAATTTCTGTTTAAATAATGTCTGCCCTAGATAAGACTCTTTGTTCATTATTTTGTCTTAAATGTGGCTATTCCCACAAGTATAATCTCATGAACATTCGTTTCGTGCTTACTGGCGACTCATGAGTAGGAGCCAGTATTACACCCTTTAACATCTATATATTTTGGTGAGGAATGTGGGATAATAGGACGGTACAATCCACATCAATTACCTGGCCGCGGCAAATTCTGGCCAGTACGTGATGAGTTCCCAGTGATGATGAAACCAGTCTATTGGATGAATTGCATTTTCCAAAATATGCAATTCTAAGTTTCTACTGAAAAGTGTAAGTACTTACTGGGTCTGTTTATATCAAAATGGCAACCTTGATTATAGTAATTATGTTTTTCAGTTTGTAATTTGCATACACCTATTTTAAATTGTTACGGTATGACCTATTTTAGCTAATGTAGCTGTGCAGCTTTAATTTGGTGATTTAGGAGTAGTTGACAGGCTCTTTTTATTTGGTAGTTGTACACGTAACTCTGGAAATTAACGTAACGAATTTGATTTGATAATCACATGTTATAATAGCCTTTTCCAGCCTTGACCAATTTTGGAAAAACGATATTAAATCACTTTGCCTAAAAGTTCGTGTGCACATTGAATCAAACCCTATAATTTGAATTTATTTTACTGTTACATTGGTTTAAGAGTCTAAGATCTTAGATGCTTAAGAAGAAAGTAAGACACACATTTTAGTGTTCGTGACTGACCTACCTATGTCGCGCATTCATTTAGTTGACTGAGGGTAAAACTAATAATACTATATGCCTTGATATCTTTATAAAGTGGTCACGTATCCTTATGTTCTTATTGTGCTTATTATTTTCTTTCCAGACTTTACCTTATTTAGCGAATTTTTGATATTTTACGGGCTTTGTCTTTGTTTTCATAATTTTCTAGGTATGAGGCAATGCTGCGTCTGGTTTTAGATGCTGATATATTTCTGACTATGCGGATGATACTTTTAATACTAATTTTGTAACTGAATGACAAGAATTGGTCCGTACGATGTAACCCGATCTGTGTTTATTTACAATAAAACATCCAGTAAACGTTCTATAGATAAAACGACAAAGTAAGCTCAAGGCAGTAGCTTCTCGACGCTTATACTAAATGAGAACGGATATTGGACGTTAGACAAAATTAAGAACCGTAGACAATTTTGTGCAAATGTTTGAATCTATTCTAGTATATGCTAGCTAAGATAAAAATGTATATATACGAAAGACAAGAATGTATTATTTTATGTTAATAATTGAGTCGGACTGCTATTCGGCGAAATTAAAATTCGTAACACGCCTGCAGCGATTCTTTGACAAGTATGTACTAGTCTCTTCTTGGATCAACCCAATTGGTGGGCATTCGAGTGGCAAAATTGGCTTGGATTTGCTTTTTAATTTACGTATTACTCTGACGAGGATTTCGTTATGCAATGATAGACTAGGAAATTGGGCAATTGTGTAGCATTGGAAAACACGTCGCAAAATGTCACAGATAAATTTTTAGAGTAACATCAGGAAATCATATCATGTCTCGTTTTCTTTAGGTCTAAATGTTTGATGAATACATCATCTACCAAATTACATCGATGAGCAAGTCGGTGTATTTAAAATTATGCGATCTGAAATACGTTGTTTTCATAGCCATTTCTGACACAGGTGATAGCCAAAAATTTGTCTTTAAATTGGCTGTTGCAATGATATGTATATGATAAAAATATTGACAGAGAACGTATTTCCAGATAATAATTTTTAGTTTAATGCGTGAAATCAAGACAGTTCACCCATTATTACTTAAACGCAGTAACACTTTAGTAAATTTTCGACTATTAAATTGCGATAGATAATGTATTAGCCGATAAAACAGTAAAGATACTTGCTCTTATTTCTTGGAAAAGACTGATGTGGATGAAGTGTGCTTGTTATAGTTAGTCCCTAGGTCGATTCTAATTTTAATAAGTGTAAGTTGGAGGCAGAAGAGATAGTCAGCGACAGTGTATATGTAGAATTTTATCTACGAATTGACTGATTTAGCGCCTCATTTCCTTAGTTTAAAATAAAGTATTTCTCAAATGTATATGCAAGTTCTTTGGCTACTCATAATTGAGTAGATTACTACTATCAGAAAGTATTTTAGCTATTTTATGTATACTACTATTAATAGTATTCAAAATTAGTACGCATTTGTACAATTTGAAATTGTCCAGTTTATTTATAATGTTCGATTCCGTAGTTTTATTGCACAACCATTTGTTTCATTTTTTACTAAAAAAATTATTTCAAGAAATTTTTTGTTTTCCAAACACAGATTTATTAGATTTTACATTTTTGCGGTTCTTGGCGATTTGCTTCAGAAAACTTGTTTTTATTGTCGGTTTGGATATTTATTTTTACATTGGGTCACCCGTCTACATTTTGTCGGCCTAAGCCAAATTTTTTTGGTTAATCAGAGTTTTCAACAACAAGGCTCGTTGATCATCGTCCGGGCTGAATAAGTCATTCTAACAAAGCGAAACCGATGATACAGAAAATTGTCTCTGTCTTTATGCGAAGTCAAATTGTATTATCGTTAAAGTCTGCTAGCTGTAGTTGTGTCAATTTTAATCGGAATCTGTAGCGTGCATACATAATTTTTGATTTATACCATTATGAACTAAAAATCATTACATAAGGTGGCTAATGCAATTCTACTTCTAGAGTGGGTTCTTCCTTATTTGACACTCATCAATAGCAATCAGATTTGCGGGACTTGAGTTTCAGCTACGGAGTACATTGTTATTTTAATCACATATGAACCAGCCAAACACCTAAACATTAATACAAAGTATAAACTCCATGCAATCATACAGACCAATATCGCTTGTATACACACATGTAATAAATGCTCAATGCGCTATACTGACCGGACTGGTCGATTAATAAAGCCTTTTAGACTAAACATATCTGGTAAAGCAGAGGACTTTTTCGCAAAAACTGTAAACATTATACGTTTTTTATTGCGCATATCTAATAAATATTTAATTGAATGATGTCATGATTACTGCGAAATATGGTAAAAATTTGCCGGAATTACAGGTGTTCAGAAGTAGTTGTAATCGTGTTGAAACCTTATACCAACTCAACAACCGTCTTTGATACATTCTACAGGCTTGTTATATATTATTTATAGTGAGTTAACTATGAAGTCGCATTTTCAAAGATTATATGAAGTTCGCTTCACTATTGCAGGTTTACACGTTCGTATAAGATATTTTAACGTCAAATTTTCCCACCATCCTCAACCAAATATATAGTGGGTAATGGGCGTAATACTAGCTGCTACTGATGATTCGCAAGTATGAATGAAACAAATGTGCACGAGATTATACTTTCAGTTCAGGTTGAGTTTGGTTTACCCTACTGGTCTTATTTGGACTAATTTGGTGATAGATGTGCAACACCTAATGCAAATTTGCATTTAAATATAATTTAATCGCTTTCTTATTCATTGTTTAGGTTATGTCATATGTATATATATATTTATGATGTCAATGCCGTTTTAATTAACACAGTATTCTTATAATTAGGAAAACAACACAAATAACAAAGTGGATAAAGGCCATTTATTTCGTGAATACTAAACATCTCTTATACAATCATACATATTTATACATTTTGGGTTGTCAATTGGTTATGTTATTGGTGACAAATCTGACTCGTTATTACTGCTGTTTCTGGTTTTGACTAGTAGGTGAGTGTGTATGCGTTTGTGTTTGTGTTGTGTATGTGTGTTTGCATGTAAAGGTCATTCTCGCAGTATTGCGAAGTGATGTCTGAGATCTTGTCATGATTGTTTTGATAACTTGAGAGTTAGCCCTTTGTGCAAATTGTTCACTGTTATCTATACAAGTGCTATTTTTCCCAGTATAGTTAATCGTTTCTCCCCGCTGCGCAAGGGTGCTATTTTCGCTTGGTAACAACGCTAATGTTGATTGTCGTGTTAAACGCTCACACTGTTTGGAGACTTCTGTCATCGTATGCGCCTCTGTTATCTCAACCTCACCTTGTTGCCAATCCGATTGTACGTTTGTTGATTCTAGTCGAGGGCCTGTTGGTTCTTGGCTGGATACTAGTAGATTGTTGTTGAATTTTGTTATCCTTGGCCAGTCGATAAGGATATCATGTTGATGAAACTTTTGAATGTTAAGTTCAGGTGCTTGTTGTTTTATGTAAAGCGCTTCGTAGATAAAAAGTAATTTTTCAGATTTTGCTTTATGTAGAATTGTGAAATTGGTCGAATTGACAGGGTGCCCCGTTGCCAATATATGATCGGAAATAGCTGATTTTCCTGACGGTGGCAAGCCTTTGTTAATCAATTTCTGTGGCAAATGTTGCTGGATTCTGCTTATCAATTGCTTCTTCGTACGTCCGATATATGTGCTACCGCACATACATGAGAATTTATAGACTATGAATGATTTGGAGAGAAGTGGCAATTGATCTTTGGCATCCAACCTCATGATTCTCTGTGTACTGAATGTCATATTAACTTTAACACTGGGAAAGTTGTCCTTAGTTATTCTATTCAGCCGCCGTGCAATTATTGAGGCTGGTATGTCGCCTCTAAATGGTAAGTTTAGGAAAACCTGCTTGCCGGTGTCCTCTCTAGTACGAGTTTGCCGTGGTCTAATGTTGACATCAATGAACCGCTCTGGGTAGTTGTTCATTAGCAGAATATTCCTGAGGTAGCCCAGTTCTTCCTCAATCTTGTGTTCAGAGCAGATCTTTCTGATTCTGTTCGCTAGGTTGTTTACTAAGTTTCTTTTGTGGGATTTTGGCACACTACTGTTGTAATGAATGTATTGTCCAGTGAAAGTGGATTTTCTATGTATGGCCAGTGTCAAATCTCCGTTTGCTTCTCGAGTGAGTTTGATGTCAAGGAATGGGAAACTGTCGTCTTTCTCTACTTCGAGAGTGAATTTGATGTCTGGATCGACTCCATTTGCTTGTTTGAGGATTTCGGAAGGGTCTGCTGCTTCTGAGATGAACAACAAGATATCATCTACATACCTTTTGTAGAATGCGCACTGGTCAATTATACCTTTCAGACTCGTTTTTTCCAGGTGATACATGTATACATCTGCCAGGAGGGGTGCGATGCAGCTTCCCATAGCTACACCATTGATCTGGCGGTAGTATATACCTTCGAAAGTAAATTGCACGTTTTTAGTACATGCTAATATGAGGTCTTTGATGTCATTGGTGTCTATAGGGAAGTCAATAAACTCATTTTTGATGAGATCACACAAGATCTCCGTTGTCTTATCCAGTGGTATGTTTGTAAATAAGGATGAGACGTCAAGCGAGACCATCTTATTCTGTAGGATGTTCTTCCCCTTCAATTCATTTGCTAGTTCGAAAGAGTCCTTGATAGTGTTAGTGTTTATGATGCTCCGTATTGGTTCAAGTAGTTTGCAGAGAAACTTGGCTGGTTTATGTTGTGGAGCGTTGATCATTGACATAATGGGCCGCATCGAAGGAGCTCCTGAGGCTGTCACGGCTTTGTGAGTTTTTGGTTTGCCGTACAATCTTGCGGTGTTTGTTCCGACTGGTTTTGCTTTTTGGATGTCTTCTGTGAGTTTTGATCTAACCTCGGAGTCAGCCGTCGAAGTTAGCACATGTTTTTCCATCTTTTTCAAAATTGTATTAATTCTTGATTCGATGTTCGTTGAATCATCTTTCTGTTTGATGTCATGCTTAAATTTGGATAATTCATTTATTATATCGTTCATGGCCTTCTTGTAAGCGTCCGCCTCAAGTATAACAATTCCTGATCCTTTGTCGGGTGTGGCAAGTCGTATGGATTTGTCTGATTGGAGTTTTCTAAGTTCGTCTATGTGCTGTTTTGTGATGATTTGGCTGCCTTTGAATTCCTTCTTGTATTGTTCTAGTGCGCTTACTATCTCAGCTTTCAGTCCTTGTCCATTGAATGCATGTGGGGCGATGTCTTTCGTTAAGTCATTGTAGAAATTTTCCGTTCCAGCCTGAATGTCAATAATGTCCCGTTCACTTAGATTTTTCTTGACTACGCAGAATTTTGCTCCTAAGGAGAGTAATTCTTTCTGATGTTTTGACAAGATCACTTTTGAATAATTGTGAATAAAAGCGTCTGGGTTGGTAGGAAATTTTGATTGCGTAGGAAATTTATCCAGGTCTCTCGTGAGGTTCTTGGTTTCTTTTTCCGCTGTTATTTTCATCAGTGTTTCTATCTTCTTTGTGAAAGCGGTGTATTCGCCGTCGTTCAGTCTTGCAATTCGACAACCCAGTGATTGAATGATGCTCTCAGCGTCTTGCAGTTTTGATTGGTTGTCCTCGATACCATTAAGCAATAAGCGACTTATCAGTTTATTCGTCGGTTTTTGGTTATTTCTTCTGCATTGCTTGAGGAATCGTTTTGGCACAACATCTGATTCTAAACACGATTTGAAGAACTTAATCCTTTCTAGAAGTTTGGCACACGTACAGTTGGCTGCAATATAAGTGTTTAGTTCCTTACGGGTAAAAGGCTGACCCCGCTCTTTGATAATCTTTATGATGTCCATGCCGTTTTAATTAACACAGTATTCTTATAATTAGGAAAACAACACAAATAACAAAGTGGATAAAGGCCATTTATTTATTCAGGAATCCTTCTTAATTTCAAGTCCAATCACCCGTTTCGTATGAAAGTCGGTATCTTAAAGTCATTAACATTAAGAAGTCTCAAGTTAACAGATATAAAGCATAGGAAGTTAGAATTAGACAGACTACGCGATATATTTAAGACTAATGGTTACCCTCCTCATTTAATAGATACAACAATGAGGGACATGGTGAAGAAATTTAATCCTAGTGTGAGATACAAAAAAGCGGATAAGGATAAGGAAGAGCGGAAGGTCATGGTATTACCGGACTCTATATTAAGTAGGAAAGTGAAATCAATAGCTTTAAAATACAATATAAGGACCGTTTTAAAACAGCCCCTTACACTAGGCACTATACTCCCTAACCAAAAAGAAAAGATTGAACCATTAGACTCTTCAGGAGTGTATGAGATCCCATGCAATAATTGCAGTCTCAAGGTATGTTGGTGAAAACCATGCGTCCAATCAAAGTAAGAAGAGGTGAACATAAAACTGCGTGTAAATATGGACATATTGCTAAATCTGACCTTGCTCGTCATGTGGTGGAGACTGGGCAAGATACATCGACTGGGAGGAATGCAAACGCATAGCAATATGTAGTCGTAATAGGATGACGAGATTGATTATGGAATCTATAGAAATTAAATCTGGAGATAATATTATGAATGAAACAGATGTTGAAAAAATCTTTTTAGGTCCGATTTGGAATACTGCTCTAGCTAGTGGAAGAAAAAGGTGATTACATGAATTGTGCAATCGAAGCTATCTACAGTAAAAGATTAAGAACATCGGATTTAAGATTGACTAATTAGCGGTTTTCTTTATCTAACAAATGAATAAACAATATTATTAATATAATCTTCAAAATTTCATCTCTAACTATTCATTTGATTTTAAACAATGATTTCAAACTTAATTTTCTGTTTATACCCTCACCCTAACCATTGGAATATTCTAATAATACAATAGTTATAAGTAATAATTTGTCTGACGCGTGAAAGGGGTAAATTAATGTCGCTTTCATTTAGATGTGTATGTACATGTGTATCAAAATAAAATAATTTAACCAAGTTTTTAGTTATGCATAATATACACATGGACATGCGTGTGGCGTGCGCCATTAACTGTTATTAATCTCTCTATCTTTGAGTAATAACCTAGTGGTTTGAATTGTAATTTAACATGTGCATTAGTCGTTCGATCTCTGGTTTTAATACTCATGGCATGTTTTTATGACGAGTGTTTCTGAATTAATGGGTCTCCCCATCTCAGTTACGTCATTTACATTGAGTGTGTTTAAAAAAACGAATAGTTATTGCATGCAATTGATAAATTATTATTTAGCCACTCTGGTCTAAATTAGTTAGATGAAAACAACAGTTATGAAAATGCACACACACACACAAGTGACACACGTATAACCAATGAATGGTCAGTCTGGGGTATATAAATATTATGACTAGAGGAAATAACGTGCTTGCTTCATTTGTTTCGTGAAATGCATCTGATGAAGATCTTCGGTAATGAAGATCGAAATATCATGGAAAAAGAAAATTACTGGAACAATGAAAGCTGCGTTAGTCAAAACGCAGATCAGGTAATTTGTCAGTTTAAACGGATCATCGTATAATGTGGAAAAGGCAATTCTTCCAATAACAAATTAGTTTAGTTGGTCACAACTGAACTAATTTGTTACTAGGTTCGCAAAACCTAATACATACTTGCATATATATTAGCTCTTCGCAACAAACAATATTTAATTCTTCCAATAGACCGGTTTCATCTTTACATGGAACACTTCAAGCATTGTAGGGAATTTTGCCCGCACGTGTGTATTTGTATGAGCGAATGTGAGTATGTATCTGTGCATCGACTTATGCGTTACTTGATTCCTGTTCGTTTTTGTGTGGTCAATTTAATTTTTTAAACTTAATCTCTTTGGCTTGTCAAAATTTACTACATAAAGTGCCAGATACGGTAGTCAAGTTTTTGTATGAACAAAATAGCACATCTCAACTGTGTCTCACAGATCTGTTTTATGTATTGTTGTTAGCTAAATCAATTACCTAGTTGCACTTATTGGTTCACAAATGATCGTATTAATTTAAACAATAATTGATTGCGCGCGTTGTGGTAACAATTCTTTAAATCAAGTTTGCGAGCCTGAAATAAACACCATTCCCATTGTATTTAACCAGTCGTCGGACAACATAACAAAACTACCGCCAATCGCACGCACTGACGCGTTTCAACCTTCCATGATCATAATCAAAGTACGGCGGCAAACTGACTAGCGAGGATCAAACCGCATTGAATATATATGGAAAGCAAAATTAGATATGCGGCTCGCACCTCTAGCAGTCTCGCATACATTGAACTTGACTGGAAATGTCGGCTGCACAATTTCTATGCAGTTACGAGCATTAACTGATTTCAGCTTTCGTCATGTATACATATAAAAGAAATCGTATTATTTTATTGTTTAATTTATGATATGAATCATTTTAAAATCGAAAAATTTTCTTAAATATTAAAGAAACACTTCAAACGATAATTTTGAGTTATTCAAGATTTTCGCACAAACCATAAAAGGAAGATTCTTTAACGACCGGGTTATATATTGTTAAAATTACTGTGGAGCAATATAGGGTACATCACAGGAACTAAATATGTATCATAATAAATATTGGATATAATGTAGAAACCGAAGGACCAGTAGGTTATTTTGATGAGCATTGCCTGAATTTTTTAGACATCAGTTTTTGTGTCTTACTAGAATTCTTTATTACTTCTCATTAATTCAAGATGCCTTGTCTAGCATTTCGATGCAGCTTTACTATATATGGAACCGGACTTGCTCTACTGCCGTTCAGACTATCATCCATAGATTGGATCTGAACAGATTTTTCTATTAATCCAGTAACACTTTTTAAAATAATAATGTTTATTATTAAATCTGAGCTTGAAGTATTTTTCGACAATTTCTATGGCTTGACATCATCGAATATCCTTTACGCTATATTATTGAAAACGTTTCTGATAGAAACTTAAAAGCATACCTTTCTTTTATATTTTTCACTGCCTTGGTCTTTGGTAGGCGATCTTGCACAAAATTTCATTTATATTTTGAGAGAATAACAATTTAACCTTAATTTATTGTGAACCGCGTGAAGGGCGGTATGCTGTGGTTTTTTCTGTTTTTTGGTTGGCCTTTTGGTCTGGGCGGTGTGCGTGCATACGTGACTTTTTTGCTAGACAACGGATATCCATTAGATAATGGCTTGAAATAAATAAAGTAAGATAAACGACTCTCTTAGCGAATGATCATGGTTTGAGATTTAAACAAAATTCATCATCACCATAATTATCACAGACAGCAATACAATAGTTTTAATAGCTGATGCTTCACTGCCATATAACCGTAAGAAACATGAAATTTAAATAAAAATTAAACAAAAATAATAAAAATAAATGATTAAAAACCAAAAAAAAATTATTTAAAAAAATAAAATAAATAACACAGTGATTTATGAGTGAAAAGGTCTAGTCCATTTGGGGATACCTACCTAGTTAACATACAGAAATGAGGCAACCTAGATTTCTACAAACAATATTATGGATAAGTCACCATTCAGGCAAGGCCTCATCGGGAATAGTTGGAGAATTACCAACCTATTTTAGCTGCCTTAAATGTTTAACTTCAATTTTATTCTGTTAACCTTGCGGTTTTGTTAATCTAATTTTAAAGATGTAAAAAATAATTTTTTTCAATTTTGAAATTAGTAAATTGTTATTCCTTAAATCAAGCTCGCAAACATGATTTGAAGAATTGTTATCTCCCGTGTTATGTCCACCTATGTTGGATGGTCCACGTACATGTATGTTGTCTGTGTTTATTATTTGCGTATCGTCCAGACGAGACTTAATTATGCCTAATTTTGCAGTTAAATTATTCATTTGAGAAGTCAAACCCTGAATCAACTTTTCCAACCCATCAGAAGCCATATTAAATGTACCACAAATGCTTTATTTTTACTCAATTATATATAGAATTTTGCTCGCACAACGAGCATCGATTTAATAAAACAAATTTACAGATATTAATTAATTTATGTTCACCTCGGCTCGAAGTCTTCTTTTATCATTGGGATGACTGCTTCATTCTTATACGGGCGCTTCTGCAAGGAATTTCTGTTGAAATAATGTCTGCCCTAGATATGACCCTTTGTTCATTATTTGTCTTAAAGGTGGCTATTGCCTCATCTTACCCCCGTCAGGAATCGGCTTTGGCACTCTGCTTAAACGATCCAGTGCAACAGCTCGTGGTCTATCGGGCATGCTAACAAAAACAGTATTGTGCTCTGAGTCCACCCTCTCCACGCGATACGGCCCATCATTGACAGCCTTCGGTGCCCTGGGCTCGACCTTCGCGACCATGACATAGTCGCCGACCTTTAGGATGACTGCTTCATTCTTATACGGGCGCTTCTGCGAGGAATTTCTGTTGAAATAATGTCTGCCCTAGATAAGACCCTTTGTTCATTATTTGTCTTAAAGATGGCTATTGCCACATCCCGCGCCATCAATGATAGATTGATAGTAATTTTTTGGTATGCTGATTTGAGACAATCGAAACTTTAACAATAATTGATTGCGTGGGTGGTAACAATTCTTTAAATCAAGTTTGCGAGCTTGTAGTAATCACCAATCCCATTGTATTTATCCAGTCGCCCAACAACATAGTAAAACTACCGTCAACCGCAACGCACTGACGCGTTGCGACCTTCCATGATCATCATCAGAGTACGACGGCAAACTGACTATCGAGGGATCAAACCGCATTGAACCGATCAATGCGGTTTGATCTCGATAATCAGTTATAAACCTCAATGATGATCATGGAAGGTCGAAACGCGTCAGTCCGTTGCGGTTGGCGGTAGTTTTGTTATGTTGTTCGACGACAGGTTAAGTACAATGGGATTGGTGCCTTGACAATTCGCACATTGTATTGAAAAAGGAGAATGCGGATTCCTTGAATCTTCGATTTAGCACCAAAACAGGCACAATCTACTCTTCTAAAATACGATAAATTTGTCTATCTTTACAATTTTAATTTCGAAAACAATATACATGATTTCAAGTGTTGGGTATCGCGTACGAGGTAACACGTTTGTTCAGATTGGACGAAAAGGGTTTGCAAAATTATACACAGTTTAATGTTATCTCATAAGCACATGCATTTTATACGGTTCATTAGTTGGAGCTGGCAATACGCCTCAAACCGACTATAAAGTTTTAATATTATTGCACATTGCGCAGCGCCGTTTTTACTTGCTTTTTGCGCATTTTGCTTGTGCAGGACAATTGATGGCACTCGTAGATCAGTACAAACTTGAATCCTTTACATTTACAGGTGCACAGTTCGTGTTTGGCATTGATTGATGGGTTTTCACTTGGCCCTTCACTAGAATGCCTCCATGAGCTGCCTGTCTTAAAATGACATTGGAACCAGATTTCCGAAACTTTTCCGAATTTTCGAGACTTCATTTCCAGTCCCATCTTCAGTGTTGGAACCATACTCACACTTGCCACAATTAGCCTTTTTCCTGTGAGTATGGTGCCAACCATGAAGATGGGACTGGCAATGAAGTCTCTAAAATTCGGAAAACATTCGGAAATCTGGTTCCAACGTCATTTTAAGACAAGCAGCTCATTAACATCATCATAGTGAAGGGTCAAGTTAAAATCCATCAAGCAATGCCAAACACCAACTGTGCACCTGGAAACGTAAATGATTCAAGATTATACCGACCTACGAGTGCACAAGCAAAATGCGGAAAAAAACGAATATAAATTTGTTCAAATAATGTGGGGCAATTGAACGGTTTGATCTTATTTATGTATGTGTTTTCAAGCAGTAGTAGAATCAACTTTTTAAGAAAACATTAATAATGCGGCTTCAAAGACAACTCATTATATCTAATATGTGCTAAACCTGTAAAGCGTACCAACAAAATGATTTTGAAGTAATGCTAGATTTCACCGAAGTGAGGATTAAAAACGATAGTGAACTATTAGACATTAATTGTTTATTTAGGTGATAAAAGCCATCCAGTATATTAAGCTTTCGTAGTTTGGTTGAAATCAATACAATGTTATTTAACCAATCTCCGAACCTACCTAAACTGCGGCCATTCGCACGTGCAGACGCGATTCTTCCTTCTGCCCTTATCATAACACGATGGTAAATTGATTAGCAAGGATCAAACCACAATGCATATATAAGTTATGCAAAATAAATGATGCTCATTTCGCCTCCTTTAGTCTTATATATATTGTACCTGACTGGAGATGTTGGCTGCACAATTTCTATGCATTCACGAACACGAACTTTAAGGTATCCCATTAAACCATCATTGATCGCGCGGTTGGTTATTTCAATTCTTTAAATCAAATTATCGAGCGAGAAATAAACACATCCCATTGTATCTAACCAGTCGTACAACATAGCAAAACTACCGCCAGTCACACGTACTGACACGTTTCGACCTTCCATGATGATCATCAGAGTACGACGGCAAACTGACTAGCGAGGATCAAACCGCAATGCATAAATGTGGAAAGTAAAATTAGATATTTGGCTCTCACCTCTAGCAGTCTAGTATATGTTGCACTGGACTAAAAATGTAGGCTGCACAGTTTATATAAAGTCACGACCACTAACAATTCGCAGCTTTCGCCAGACTAACAAATAAATAATCATTGATGGTGCGTGTAGTTGAATAAAGAGGGATTACAGTATGTTTCATTTTCGCAAATTTGAGGTACCTGCAGGAAACACCTACTATATCTTTGAAGGATGCCAATAATCAACATTATGTGATTTTCATGGAATAATTATATTAAACATATTATTTTTGTTTTCTTGTGTGCGATTAAGCCTATTTGGAAATTTTAAATTTAATATACGATTATAAGGATATACCAAGTTAAGCATCATAAAAATGTGTGATCTTATTTATGCGTGCGTTTTGTTATAAATGGCTAATCATTGGTCGAATCCTTTAATACGCCTCAAAGTCAATTGTTAATTGTTCTAGAAATGCGAGGCGATAGAACGGTTCAATCTGAATCGATCTGCAATTTCCTTCATTCATCCTCTTTTATATGAATTTTTATAAACTGTTCTGAAATTTAATGCAGCGCTAAAAATGCTGTTCGGACAAATCACGCTTTTCGTTTTGTGCGTGTCAAAATGTACTTTTAGATATCTCAGTTCGTATATTAATCATGCTATGTTTCTCACGACTGTTCGCTGGATTGTTTTGTCTCTCCAGGCGTCTCACTTTATTATTATTAAACTATAACCAGTTGATTTTTTTCGGATCCACTTTCTTTTAAACGAACATTTGTTTCATTTAATCAATAGGACCATACTAAAATATCGTCTGTCCTTACATTTGTGCAATGCAAAAAATTATTTTGTGCGCAAATCGTTTCATTTATGTGTCTTTCGTTTTATTACCTGTAAATCTTTATATCTACAAAGTTTTCTATCATTCTCAGGCCTGGTCATTGTACTCTATCTATTAAGATATCTTTTCATCTCTATATGCAGCAACCTACATGTATATATAACTTTCTTATTCAATCTATATTTCTATAAATCTTTTTATCTTCCTTGCGGCCATTTTATCTGCATATCCATCAATATTTACCTGTAAATATTAGACTTTTTTCTATTTGTTATTTTTATCAGGATTCTTATTTTCATATATATCTTTTATAAAATTTCATATTAGCGCCTTTCTTCGTTCTTATATTCCCAACTGTTGATCTTCATCACTGAATCTCTGTACACCTACTCTCCTTTCAATAAATCTTACAATCTTTCACAAATTGTATTTTTTATGTATCCTTCTTTAAATTATTTTGTTTTTATGAATGTTTTACTATCTACATTATTAAGCTTTTACCCTTATTAATTATATATAAATGTGTGCTTTGCTCTGGCTTTTTTCGACGCATCGATTCAATTTCTATGCATTCTCACTTTTTATTTCTTTCCTTTTATACTCACTTGCAAGTATCCTTTTTATATCCATCCATCTATCTATTTATCTTTAGTATTGTATATTTCCTTTTTATCTATTTATTAATTTGATCATTGGCAAATCTTGTTTGTTTCTATTTACCTATATATTTTATATTTTCTATGTTTTTAGTAATTATTTTGTCTATTAACGTTTTTCGTTTACCTACACATCAGTTTATAGATCCACGTTCCTAACTATGGATTTTTCGTCTTCACGCTACTGTCAATATATTTTTACATGTATATTAAAATAATAAAATTTCACTGTCTTTGAACTTTCCTTCATGCATTCAATCTTTTCTTCTTTGTTGTCGTTTTTCTATGGATCGATGAATCTAATGCTACAATTACGTTTCTTTCTATTTTTAGATGCTTTTTCATATTTATTCTGTCTGTTTCTTAAAAATATACAAAATTTGAAAAAACTTTGTTCTTAACTTATGAAGTCTTCTCTATTATTTTTGCGCTATTTGTGGTAATGCGTAGGTAGTTCATTCTTTTCAATATTTTCAGGTTTACTTTTGGCCTAGTTAAGCATGATCATTTCTAAATGTGTTCATATTTGATTCTATCTGACCTCACTCTCTCATACCTACATTTTCACTCTCTTGAGGGTTTTATGAATACATTTATTTATCAATTTTTGTTTACTCATACAACATGAATATTGGCTAATTAGTTCCTCATTTTATGCAAATGTTTTACACAATGTGAAAAAAGGATGATGGGTTTGTGGTAATAGTTTGAGACCTCGACTAATTTGGACCTTTCTACTAGATTCCGGTACAGCATATAAGAACTTATTGTTGATTAGATTAATTTTCTTCCATATGCGTCATTTTTCTTTATTATGCCAACATTCATCCCTGTGCTATGCTTGATAATGATACAAGAAATCAAGTTCCATTTAAAGTTATGAGAATAAACATTTGGTCACGTTGATATGTTACATGGCAATCGACAAATTTTCAATTGTAGGAAAATGAAACCTTTGTTAATTGAATTTTATAAATAACTAGCCACTAACTTGTGATATATACAGCAGAACTTTGTTAGAAAATATTGTGTGCATACCATGGTTGAAGAGGAATTACGTCGGAGAGAATGGTCGAGATTTGTTGATGGATCAGCAGATGAGTGCAATTGGTGCCGAAAAGCAAAACGTCTTGGCGCCTACAAATACGATAGTTTACATTCACCGTGGATTATACAGTTGTCCACCCGCCCGATAGTAACGTAAGCTTTTATATTTCTGCTGTTCTATTTTCATACTCATACTAAATTCATTTTAAGCCTGTATTAATGGCATAAGTCAGGCGCCACGTAGCTTGAAATTAGTTCGCTCATATAGGAGGAGGTTATACCAAAGTCAATAGAACAAAGTGCGAATCCGCAAGTCATTAACCACATTTTGTCCTGCGGCAATACGGTTAGACCCTATGTCAATGTCATCTTTAGTAAAAAACATCCTTGACATATATAGAATAACCTGCTATTGATATATATATATATATATATATATATATAGAAAGTATAAATTAAGCATTATATTAGGCATAAAATTTAATTAATTAACTAAACTTGCATCGCTCTTATTGGACGCTCATAAAGTAGCTTTCGAAAATGTTCTGGGAGATAAATTATAGTGCATTTGTTTCATATTCTTTTAAGCATGCGATGGAAGTTCATCCGAATTCATGTATCGTCACAACAATTTGGTAAATTATTAAATCTAGTTAGCGAGCTTGAATAAAACAATAATCCCATTATATTTGATCAGACGTCGAACAACATACCGTCATATTATCCCACATTCTTCACCCAAATATATAGTGGTTAATGAGCGTAATACCAGCTCCTACTGATGAGTCACCAGTAAGCACGAAACGAATGTGCATGAGATTATACTCTCCGTTCATGCTGCCTTTGGTTTATCCTTCTGGTCACAACTGAACTAATTTGTTACTAGGTTCGCAAACACTAATACATACTTGCATATATATTAGGTCTTCGCAACAAACAGTATTTAACTGTAATATATTGAATTGAATGATATCATGCTTACCGCGAAATGTGATAACTGATATCGATCAAGGCCAGAATGCATGGATTAACTGGATTAACAGGTGTTCAGAAATTGTTGTAATTCTCAATTTCGGTGAACTATAGCATAAATTGATATCCATCATGTTGGTAGCATGTACCGACTCGGAAACCATAGTGTTAGTACCATGTACCTTTTCGGTACAATAATGTTGGTATCGGTTACCAACACAATAGCCATAGTGTTAGTATCCTTTACAGACTCGGTATATATATGTTATATAGTGTGAGTTAGCGTTGAAGTTGCATTGTCGTAGACTTTATATAATGTTAGCTTCACTATTGCAGGTTTACACATTCGTCTAGGAGATTGTACCGTCCTATTATC
Source organism: Eudiplozoon nipponicum (assembly GCA_029291075.1). Classification (NCBI taxonomy): domain Eukaryota; kingdom Metazoa; phylum Platyhelminthes; class Monogenea; order Mazocraeidea; family Diplozoidae; genus Eudiplozoon; species Eudiplozoon nipponicum. The sequence continues at coordinate 37,045 of JAQBSW010004965.1, read as the reverse complement.
CCAAATTCTTCTACCAAATATATAGTGGTTAAAGGGCGTAATACCGGCTCCTACTGATGAGTCGCCAGTAGGCACGAAACGAATGTGCATGAGATTATACTTTCCGTTCATGCTGCCTTTGGTTTATCCTTCTGGTCACAACTGAACTAATTTGTTACTAGGTACGCAACACCTAATACATACTTGCATATATATTAGTTCTCTGCAACAAAAATTATTTAACATAGCAAGATTACCGTCAGTCATACGGTTGTTGTTGTTCGACGACAGATTAAATACAATGAGATTAGTGTTTACTTAAAGCTCGCAAAGTTGATTTAAATAATTGCTACCACCACTCGCGCAATTAATGTTTGCATAATTCTGCCTAACACTTGAGGAGTTCCCAATATGGACGATACCGATCTAGTTAATTTATTATATAACAGTTAGATACTGTTTGTGGTGGAGAACCAATATATATGCAGTTGTGTATTTGGTGTTTCGCACCAAGTAATGATAATCATCATCATGCTCAGCCGTAAAAAAGTAAAAAATGACTAATGTTTCATTATCATATAACCATAAGTAGTGAAAAAATCTAAATAACAAAATAAGTATTACTTTGGACATATTATTAGTTAGCTTTACGAGATATATATATATATATATATATATAGAAAACCTAATTACTATGAGTAAATTTATCATGATAACTCACAGAAATGAGGCAAACTAAACCTTGCCACAACACCATTATGGCCAAAGCAGCTTTAGGGCAAGGCATCATAAGCAGTAGAGCTTCCTTGTGGGTTTCACTGTATCACGTCATAAAACAACCAAATATCGCAGCTAACTTTGCCATACTAAGAAACGAAAGTTATGAAGATGATTCTACTAGTCATCTGCAACAAGATCACCACTGCGCTCGATTCCATGTCATATCGCGAAGAGTTTATAACTAAGAATTATGATGCGCATGTGTACCCCATCCTGGCAGACGAGTGGGTTCTATACTGCCCAATTTCGATGTAAGTAACTTCAACCGTTTCTGCCATGTCAAAATCTGCCAAACTTGTTTCTTAAGCCAACCTGGTGCTGGATGAGAGAACAGAGCTCTACTGGGTAATCGAATTGAGGACATACGGATAACGTGACCGAGCCAACGAAGTTGATGGAGCTTTATTTGCTTTTCTAACGAAGAGCACTTGTTGACGCATCAAAAAATACGTCTACGGATGTCAACGCCAGTTATTCGTTGTTGGTAACCAACATGTGCTATACTTCTCAAGCAACAATGATCGAATGCCTGTAAGCGTCTCAGAAGTGGACAATCTTGACGACCAACACTTTTGGTTGTAAAGTTATGCATTAATTCGTTGTAGACCTTAACGCTACCAGAATTATTTGTGTAGAGAGCTCGTATAACATTAACAAATTTTGTGGGCACACCGCTTTTCGACAAAATACGGAATAAAACATTGTGATCCACCGAATCAAATGCACTCTTGAAGTCTAGAAAGACGGCTGTTGTGGGACAGTGGTATAAATATCTCGTGCCTTAACGTAAAAATATCTATACAACCTCTTCCTGAGCGTAATTATGCCTATTCTTCTCTTGTGTCTGATTTACGTGAAGCGCTAAGACGACGTAGGATAATCGAAGAAAATAACCTAAATAGGACTGGAGTCAAGCTTATACCACGATGTTTATCGCAAGAATTACGATTGCCTTTTTTAAAGATAGGAATAATGATCGACTTATTCCAATCAAGTGGTACGGTTTCTTAATTCAATATGGTACGAAAAAATTTGGTCAACGCTCCAAAAATTATATCGCCACCATCCTTAAATAATCATAGAAACAAATTATCGGGGCCTGCTGCTTTGCGACGTTTAAGAATTAGGATTTCATCGCGTACTTTGACTCTGATGATTCTTCGAGACTAACACCTAGTAATACATTATTTCAAATATGACCATAGGATCATCCACCACTCACTCCAACTTTGCGACTGCAGAATGAAGATCTAGACATAGTTGGCATGTTTACATATCTTGGGGGCTCTATCAATAACTTAAGCAATATGTCTGACGAGGTGAGAGAATCGCGAAAGCTCGAATTGCCATTTCGAACCTTTGCCATTTTTTGAGAAACGCGACTATTTCACTCTGCCTTAAATGTCGTGTTTACAATGAATCTATACGCGCAGTTTTACTATACGCTAGTGAAACTTGGTCTCTTAGAGTTAATGATTTTAGACGCTTACAAACATTCAACCAACGTTGTTTGAGAAGCATAACACATCTTTTTATTTATATCAAGTTTGCGAGCTTGAAGTAAACACCAATCCAATTGTATTTAACTAATCATTGAACAACATAACAAAACTACCACCAGGCGCAACGCACTGACACGTTTCGACCTTCCATGATGATCATCAGAGTACGATGGCAAACTGATAATCGAGGATCAAATCGCATTTAAATTTTATATGGAAATCAAATTTAGCTTTTGGTATTTACTTCAAACTCGCAAACTTGATTTAAACAATTGTTACCACCACCCACACAATCAATTATTGTTAAAAAGCAAAATACATGTTTGTTACCAACAACGAATAACGAAAGTTGACATCCGTAGACGTATTTTTGAATCTGCCAACAAGTGCTCCTCGTTAGAAAAACAAATAAGTCTCCATCAACTTCGTCGATTCGGTCACGTTTTGCGTATGCCCCCAATTCGGTTGCCCAGTAGAGCTCAGTTCTCTTATTTAGCACCGGTTTGACGTAAGAGACTAGGTGAGCAGAAGTTGACATGGCAGAAACTGTTGAAGCCACTTACATCCAAATTGGGTTGTTATTTATAGTTTTTATCGCTTGTTATGGTTATTTGGCAGTAAAACATTAGTCACATTTGCCCTTTGCATGGCTGATGATAATGATGAAGATGTTGAGGATGATGATGATGAAGAAGAAGATGATGATGATGATGATGAAGAAGAAGAAGAAGAAGAAGAAGATGATGATGATGATGATGATGATGATGATGATGATGATGATGATGATGATGATGATGATGATGATGATGATGATGATGGTGATGCTTATGATGATAATGACGATGTGTAAACCTACAGTGTTGAAGCTTGAAAAAACAGACATATAGGTAACAAATTATATCGTGTCGTTCTTATTGTAGGTCCCACTCTTGCGTATGGAAAGAGGTTTTGTAAAAGTAATGCGCTAATATATCTCTATTCAATATACATTCTGAGATAAACTACCAGAATCTGACTCAGTTTAAAACTACTCTACTCACAACTGACAAACTGAAACACGTATTATTACGTTAGATTATACTATCTTTTATATTTGAATACCACGAACTGCCTCTTATCGTCAGATATTTTTAAAGAGCATTTGCGGAATTAATTATCTAAACGGTTGCTTCGTTCAAACGTCAACAATTAGTAAATGTTATAACATGTTTTGAGAAATTGCTGGGTCCTACTGATGACTAGCATGTGGAGTCTATATGATATCCTTTAGACCTAAAGTTCCAAATAGTTTCTGCTTTACTGAATTCTGGCCAGTAATTGATGAGTTACCAATAAGGACGAAACCGGTCTACTGGATGAATTGCCTTTTCTACACTATACAATTCTAGTTTATATTGACATACGTAAGTAATTAATGAGTCAGGTGTTTATATCAAGACCGCAACCTTGATTATAATAATTGTTATCACCACCCGCGCAACCAATGTTCGTTTAATTATATAAATGTCCATTTCAATATCATTTCCCCATGTAATGTGGTGTCTGTTCAGTAATGACAGATTGGGCATGGTTAGTTGAAACTTTGGATCTAAATGGATGCCATATGAGCTCCACCTAAAGGAAAAATTGACTAACCAAGTTACATTAGTTATATATAACTGAAAATTGTTTGTAGTGTAGTGTGCGGCAGGATAGCTCAGTGGTTAGAGCACCAGATTCCGAAGCAGAAGTGCCCAGATTCGTATCCTGTCCGCGGCAAATTCTGGCCAGTACTTGATGAGTTCCCAATAAGGACGAAACCGGTCTACTGGATGAATTGCCTTTTCTACACTATACAATTCTTAGTTTATACTGACATATGTAAGTAATAAATGGGTCCGGTGTTTATATCAAGACCGCAACCTTGATTATAATAATTGTTATCACCACCCGCGCAACCAATGTTCGTTTAATTACTGAATGGTTGTCAATTAAATTTTTCACATTTAATTTGAATACTTTATGATACATTTTGACCTGCGTATTAGTTTAATGGCTATTACAGTTTATATATATATATATATATGGTATATATATATATATATTATATATATAATCTACTTACCTAGGTTTATATACGTATTAAATGCTACTCCTAACTTTTGCACAAATTTTGGTTATTGTAGTGAAAAAATTCCATTGCAGCAGGTGCAAATATTTTTTTTCGTATAAACTAAGAATCGTATAGTTTAGAAAAGAAAATTCATTCAGTTGACCGGTTTCATCCTTATTGAGAGCACTTCAAATAGAGAAATTTTGCTGCGCACAGAGCTCGAACCTGGACATTTCTTCGCATTGCCTTTTCTACAATATAGGATGCTTAGTTTATTCAGAAAAATGTATGTTCATAACGGGATCGGTGTTTATGTCAAGATAGCAACCTTGATTTAAATAAATTTTCTCACCGACTGCAAAACAAAGTTCGTCTCTGTTTAAATATTGGTCTGAATGTTACTCATGCAACAACTTTATGTACTGCGCCCGTGCTATGACCACTCAAACAATAACTGCTTTATTTTATATGTTAATTGTCTCGATAGCTACAACATAGGTCAAATTATGCGAGAATCCGATGGATATGAGCCAAATTTGAAAATTATCCATAATCCTATTACCTGCGATTTGCAGGAGCACGTACCCACAGGAACGGCGTACACTTATCTAGTGAATCATCAGTAACTGTTACCAGATTACTGTAACTTCATTTCAGTGAGTGTACACGTGCAGACACATGAACTCACACACTTACCTAGTGAAAAGACTGTTATGATGAAGATATCTCCAAATAAATATTAATGAAATATTCTAAACTAAATTTACTACTTGACTTAATGATTATAAAATTGTTTTTTGATGTGCTTTCCGTTGAAAAAGGTTTCCGAAACCGGAAGCCGAAATATTCAGAGTATAATTGAAGACAGTGGATTCAACCACAATAAGGGTCCGGTTATCAATCTATTCCATGTCGCGCAACATGTTTCATTTCTACAAACAAGTTTAAGTTGTTCCTATAGAACGACCATTATCAGTTCCAGTCGCTAACATTGCCATGCTTTATTAAGAAAATACTTTGTTCAAATCACCTCGTAGAAGAATTTATTTTAATTTGGAATCGTGGGGTTAAAGAGTTAGAGAATTTTCTAGGAAAGTTGAAATTTACGTTGGAAAAAGTACGAAAAGAAGAACTATCATTTATGGATGTGAATGAGTCAGTTATTATTTTAGGAAAGATACTTATGCGCATAACCTTCTGAATTTCTGCTCTAATCACCCGTATAGAATGAAATTAGGCATTCTAAAATTCATGATATTGAGAAATATAGAGAACGCGATTATAAATTTTAGATAGTAAACAGACCAATTTAAATGGATATTTACATAGTTCTTTAAGATGTGTGTGTGTTGAAATTTGTATTTGGCTGATATACTATATTCGTTGTGAATCGTGTGCACCGAAGGAACTAATATGGTTGCTTATATGTTCCTTAGATATACATATTATATATGATGTGTACACACACGCATATATATAAGACTTGGGAAGAACTCATATAGTTACTTATATGTTTTAACGAATCCAGAATAATGGCTGTAGATACTGGTAGAAATAAGATTTATTAATAAATGTTATTCCTTGGAGTACGTTGTTTTGTTCTCATATTTCAAAAAATGGTAAAACTTGTAACGATATATATATAGTGTGTAGGCGCTATATAAATTTATATTTATATAGTTATGTAAGATGTAAGTACAAATACCTAAAATTAAATAAGTATATTTATTGCTTATATATTATATACTCATGGTGAATCGTATGTACTCGATATTTAAGGAACCCACTTTTTTGCTTATATGTATATGTATATATAAATATATGCATATGATTTGTACACATAGATATATATAAAGAAGTGTATATATTTATATAAAATAAAGATATTAATAAATGTGTATTTGGCTGATATACCATTCGTTATTGTAGGCTCCATATTGTCTTGTCTATATTTTGCTATTCCTATCTCTTTGGCTCTTTCTTTGTTTCTTTCTCTCTCACTGTTTTTCTAGGACAATCTGCTCCCATTAACTTGTCGACATTAGTTTTGTCCTCGAGTTTTTGTCTCAATTCTAATTTTAATTATTTTTACCTGAAAACATTACACGAATTCTGGATTCTTTCTATCGTTTCACTAATCTCATTCACCTATTGCACAAATGATGAGATTCGATGAACCGGGAACTGAATAAAATTGAAAAAGGATGCTTGTTTGATTTGTCCATGCGTCTGGAAAAGTTGTCATCCATTGTCTACCTGATTATTCCATATATTTAGAATTCTTGTTGATGTATTTTTCAATGGAAAGAACATCACACAAACAATTATTATAATCAAGGTTGCGGTCTTGATATAAACACCTGACCCATTAATTACTTACATATGTCAGTATAAACTAAGAATTGTATAGTGTAGAAAGGCAATTCATCCAGTAGACCGGTTTCGTCCTTATTGGGAACTCATCAAGTACTGGCCAGAATTTGCCGCGGACAGGATACGAACCTGGGCACGTCTGCTTCGGAATCTGGTGCTCTAACCACTGAGCTATCCTGCCGCACCACCCGCGCAACCAATGTTCGTTTAATCACACAAACAGTTTGACAATCAATATTTCAAGTGGAAAATTTAGCTTAAACTGCCCAATTTATACTAACTGTTTGATCTCTTAAGTATAACTTTTTTTCGCTAGGTAAGTTCATATAAAATTGAGTTGTGTATGTGCCTGCATGTGTACACTCATCGAAATGAAATTACAGCGATTTAACAACAAATAATTACGACTCACAAGATAAGCGTACGTCATGCTTGTGTTTATATATTATCGTTTGTTTTGGATTGAGGAGTAATCAATTAGTGCACCTGTATACTCATCCCAGTGAAATTAAAGCGATTTAGCAACATATGACGATTCACTAGATAAGTGTATGCTACATCTGTGAGTGTGTGCTTGTGTGTAGCGTTTGCTTAATACTGAGACATAATCCGTTATATATAATTCGCGGCACGTGTATCAGTCATTCAGTTGAAATGCATCTGATGAAGATCTACGGTAAGTTAGATCGAAATATTATGAAAAAAGAAATTTACTGGAACAATGAAAGCTGCGTTAGTCAAAACGCAGATCAGGTAATTTTAAAATGATAAATGTCATTTCGTAATTGCACACACCAGAACTATTTTTACACTTACTTTCCTAAATGAAGTAATTACGAGTGGCATCTCAGTGAGGAGTTGGCAAGATACTGCGAATACAGTAAATAAATAAGAGTTAGCAAAATAAAATTAGATAAGGAAAAAATGTTTTAATAGGATAGAAAGTTCAAATAAAAAAATGGGACAAAATAAATTTAAAAATTGCCTGATAAAAAAAGATAATAGTAATAATGCAAAGAAATGGTTCCTTTTTTCCATCATATGCGTGTTAGAAGGCACTACACTAAAAACAGAACATAAGATAATAGATAAAATAAGGTAACAAGTAATCAAGGATGAAATTATAAGATAACCCGAAAATAAATTAGGAGATATTGAATTAATCACCCCCGCTCTTTGTAAGTTAATAGTAATCCAAGATTCTTATTCTTTTACTTGAGCGAGTTTCTGATTCTGATTTGTGCACCCTTCGCTTCCTACTATTATTTAATTCTTTTGAAATGCGAGCTTTAATAAAATTCATTGTTCCCTTCTTGTGTGCAAAAACAAAAAGAAATTTTATCAGATTAAAAGAAAATTTTCTTATATCTGATAAAATTTCTTTTTGTTTTTGCACACAAGAAGGGAACAATGAATATTATTTAATTCTGTGTTCCAAATTAAACCTAGTGATTTTTCTACTACAGTTTCATTCAAGATGTAATTTTCCGATTTACTTGTGATGGATTCTCTAAACAATCTTGTCGATATACTACGACCACAAATTGATATGCATTTGCACCAGCCCAACTTAATTGTGTGTCCTGTCTCTATTGTATGTCGTGCAAGTGAAGAAAATCAGTTATGCTTAAGAGATCTAACTAAGTATAAATTGGGCAGTTTAAGCTAAATTTTCCACTTGACATATTGATTGTCAAGTTGTTTGTGTGATGTGCTCTCCATTGAAAAAGACTTCAGCAACAAGATGTCGAAATATATGTAATGATGATGTAGACAGCGGATGCAAACACCTCGTGTCGCAACACAAGGAAAAGGTAACTAATCTATTCCCTGTCGGGCAGAACTTCTTTTAAATTCTGGAAATGTAGTTAGAATTTCGTGAAAAAACAGATAGGCGTGTATGTAAATCCATACCGTTTGTTTATATTTATTCTGTATATATCGACTCAGATGAGTGTACACAAACATGTTTGCACAGGTGTGTTTGTGCATATTTTCGTGTATGAATATGAGTATAGGCGAGTAGTTATCAATGCAGGATGTTTGAACAAAAAAACATATTTTAGTAAGTAAAATAAATATAAACAGATCTGGCTTGAATTAGGATACCACATTGTGACAAGTTGATTTTCTGTGAGTATTGTGTGAATGTCCTGCGGATGGAGCAAGAAAGGACGTTCCGAAACATCGGGAAAATTAGGCAAAACTTGTTACTACAGAATTTTTGATGGACAGTATGCGTGTGAACGGCCAAAGATTGACGCGAACAATGAGAAATCCATCAAGGAAAAAGGCAAGCTGTGCACCTGGAAATGTAAGAGAATAAAATTTTTACTGACCTACGAGTGCTACCAATATTCCCGCAAAAGGCAACTGCGGAAACAACTTGATCTTTTTTATGACAACATACGCAATCAATTATTGTGCAATTGTACAGCTTACATACGTGTAGCGAAATCTGCGCGAACTTTATGTTCGTGACTGCATATGAATTTTGCGACCGACACTCGCTTTCAGGCACAATATATACGAAACCACTTTAGCTGATGGCCGCATTTCTGATTATTTATACCTTATATGTATGAATTTCCGTTTGATTTTCATTAACTAATTTGCTGTCGTGTTCTTAGGATGATGGTGGAAGATGAAAACGCAGCAGTGACTAACGGTAGATTTTGTAGGTTTGGCGACTTTAAATACAAATGGATTGATATTTTTCCAAAGTTGGCAAATTTAATCTGACGAATTGTTATCACCGCCCGCGGAAACAATGGTTGTCTAATTGTATAGATTGCAAACGTTTTTCGAAAACTCCGCGAGCATTATGGTCGTGATACAATAGAAATTTTTTGTTAGCTGTCGTGTTCTGATTATGAATATGGAAGGTCGAATCGCTTCATTACTGTGAATGACGGCAGTTTTTTATATGTTATGTGACTAAGTGGATTCTATTAGATTGGTGTTTATCTCAAGCTACCAAAATTGATTTTAATTAATTAGCCATTATAATGCTTGAATTTTGTTTTTCTTCGGTGAATTTGATTTCTTCAAAAAGGTGGAATTTATGTTCAATAAATATAAAACTTGTACCTTTCTCTGCTTTTAAGAATTATTATATGTGAGTTATTCGTCTTTGGCTCTTTTACACTCTTGATTATGTTGCGCAATTGTTAAAATTTTGTGGACATATTTGGTGTGAAAATTTTTAAAACAGATGTGTTCTTAATTCGCAGGTTTACTCTACTCATAAGCGTATAAATCTTGCTCCTGCGAAACTTAGCTGGACAATTGCGCGATTCACTATGGAGTTCCTTATTTAACAGATTTTGCAAATGAGATATTCTGCGTAAAATTTTTACTCGTTATGCTGAATAATTTTTTTAACTGCAATCTGACGTAAAAAACGTACACGCTCAAGTTATTGCTAAAATAGTTTGCTCTCTCTCTCTTTCTGACTTTCTCTCTTTCCGTACCTTTACTGTTTTCTGAATAATTAATAACCCTGAATACTAATTTTAATTATTATTTAATTACAATGGTTCAAAATTTTGTTATTTATTCAATGGTAATTACTGTTCATTCAATTAGTAAATTAGTCTTCTTCATTAAAATTATATGTATTATTTGATATAAGTTGATCTCGTGTCACTGAGTTAGTTGAATTCTCAATTTTTATGTAGAGTTTGTAGATCTCCTGGTATAATGAGAGTTTTTTTTTGACGTTACATATTTACCTTTTTCCGCTGAAGCCAAAGAAATCTCCGGCGTGATGACTGACGGACTCTTGCTAGACATTCCGGCAACGTTTTCATTAAATATGTTATAACTATGTGGATGCAGCTATATAAGACCATTTGATGCCTCGAGATTTTCGTTATTGCATAGTTAGCACTGTTAAATAGGTAATGGTAAATTGAGAGTTACCTTGCCAGACGCCGAGAGCAAGTTTGGTCTACTGAATGAATTTTTTACCATGGTGCCTCTTTACCAAATCCATGTGTCAAATCGTATTCATCAGTTTTTGGTAATGAAACATGTTAGAGAAGTAAACTTTTGAATCTCAACTTTCTATTCTTACTACGATTTAGCGATCTTATGTTTTATTGCAATGTGCACATAACCACTATAAATACAATTATTCTTAAGTTTCTATAATCAGATTTTAAATGTTAAAGTCTTGTTTTTTTAGATGATGCTCTTGATGATGATGATGATGACGATGTTGATGAGTAAGATGATAATAATTATGATGCTAACACTACTGTTGATGATGGTAAAGATGTTGTTGATGATGATGATGTTGAGGAAGAAGATGATCATAATTGTGATAATACTGCTTCTGCTGATGATAGTGGAGATATTGTCATTGTTGTTATTGGTAATGATAATGATGTTGAGGAGGACGATAATAACTATTATTCTAATGCTATTGCTGATGATGCTGCAGATATTGTTGTTGTTGTTGTTGTTGTTGATAATGATGATGATGATGATGTTGAGGAGGAAGATGAGAATTATAATGCTACTGCTACTGTTGTTGATGGTGAAGATGTTTTTGTTGTTGTTAATGATGATGACCATTATGATGTTAACACTACTGTTGATGATGATGATGGTGAAAATGTTATTGATGATGATGTTGAGGAATAAGATGATCATAATTGTGATAATACTGCTTCTGCTGATGATAGTGAAGATATTGTCATTGTTGTTGTTGGTGATGATAATAATGTTGAGGTGGACGATAGTAACTATTATGCTAAGGATATTTCTGATGATGCTGAAGATATTTTTGTTGTTGTTATTGTTGTTTTTGATAATAATGATGATGATTCTGAGGAGGAAGTTGAGAATTATAATGTTACTGCTACTGCTGATGGTGGTGAAGATGTTTTTCTTCTTGTTGTTGATGATGATATTGTTGAGGAGGATGACAATAATTATTATGTTACTGCTACTGCTGATGATGATGAAGATGTTGTTGTCGATGATGATGCTAGTGAGGATGCTGAGGATGATGATAAGAAGGATGATGATTAGAAAGTATAGACGAGATCACGAAACCTGGTCTATTAAGAGTGGGCTCGATTCTGCATGTGTTTCACATGCCGGTAATTACTAATCTAATACTTGTAAATTTTCTCATAAAATATTTATCTTTGTGCGTATTGAGAGTTTTGGAAATATTTCATTTTAATAACGACATATTTATGTGTAATAATGAATGCTGGACTGCCATATAATTGTAATTGAAAAATTCCTTATTAATATCCAAGACTACTGCTGGCTTCATCGACTCCACGATCATTTATTGCATAGTCGTACAACTCATCCTCAATGCATTTTTAAAATTATTATTCAGAATATGCTTGATTGGATTGATCTTATATAACAGTTAAATGATGAGTTGCCAGTAAGCATGAAACGAATGTGCATGAGATTATACTTTCCGTTCATGCTGTCTTTGGTTTATCCTTCTGGTCACAACTGAACTAATTTGTTACTAGGTTCGCAACACCTAATACATACTTGGATTGATCTTATTTGAATACCGTGCATGACTGATTTAAATAACTATTACTTCGCCACACGGAATTGCTTCTCTTTTGTTTTTATTATTACAGGTAGTCGCTGGATAGTTAGTCTTTTGACGTGGCATAGGTTATTCAAGCTATATTTGTATAACATTAAGAATGACACGTCCTGTGGGAATTACGTTACGTAGAGTTTGAGTTGTATGTTTCTGAACCAAATAGTCATGGGTTCGATGCCTACTCGCAGCATATGTTGCTACTACCGAGGAGCTGCTTAGAAAGAATGTACTACTGAAATAGTAGATGGATTGTGTTTGCTATTGTATGACATTTTTTGTACTACTTATACGAAAATTATGCATTTGCTCACGATATTGGATCAAACTTTAATATTAGTTTGCCAATTTTGGATTGTGTTTGCTATTGTATGACATTTTTTGTACTACTTATATGAAAATTATGCATTTGCTCACGATATTGGATCACACTTTAATATTAGTTTGCCAATATTCGAAATACCGGCGGTAGGAGGAGAGAGCTTATCTGTGAAAAGGTTGCATTTTATTATATTTTCGCGGAAGTAAACTGCCAAGCTCAAAAGCTATCTCATGCTTGCTCGTCACAATCTTTTTGTTTACTGCAACTGCAATTCCACGTTTTGTTCTTTTTATCTTATTAGAAGACCAAATTAGGAGAACTAGGTGAATAATAACAGATGGGAAACAGTAAATAATTCAGATTTGCAAGTATGTATTAGGTGTTGCGAACCTAGTAACAAATTAGTTCAGTTGTGACCAGAAGGATAAACCAAAGACAGCATAAACGGAAAGTATAATGTCATGCACATTAATTTCGTGCTTACTGGCGACTCATCAGTAGGAGCCGGTATTACGCCCTTTAACCACTATATATTTGGGCGAGGAATGTGTGATAATAGGACGATACAATTTTGTGCTTATTGTGACTACTTTTTTACGATTTTCATCTTTGCTTTGCAACATTTTGTTTCATAAAACAATGAATTTGTGTTTTTGAGCCTTCTCACTTCACCCTTCGGGAAAGGGCCAGGGATTTATCATGATAACAGCTACCATATATAAGGTTGGAGGGCAATATCGCACTAAATAGACAACTAGATCGCAGAACCTCTTACAAAAATTACCAAAACTCCTGCAATATAAAGTGTATAAATAATTAATTAATTAATTATGAAAAAAAATTCTGCATAAATATAATGTCGAGTATATGCATCCAAGTGACATTTTTACTAAAAGTTAAATATTATTATACTTTATTATACTTTCATTACATTATATTACTATATATATTACATTATATTATTATACTTTCCGTTCATGCTATCTTTGGTTTATCCTTCTGGTCACAACTGAACTAATTTGTAACCAGGTTCGCAACACCTAATACATACTTGCATATATATTACTTCTTCGCAAAAAAACAGTATTTAACTGTTAAATATTTAATATAGGGATGTCATGCTTACCGCGAAATGTGATAACTGATATCGATCAAGGCCAGAGTGTATGGATTTACTGGAGTAACAGGTGTTCAGAAATAGGTGTAATTCTCAATTTCGGTGAATTATAGCATACATTGATATCCATCATGTTGCTACCATGTACCAGCTCGGAAACCATAGTGTTAGTAACATGTACCTTTTCGGTACTATAATATTGGTATCGGTTACTAGCACAATAGCCATAGTGTTAGTATCCTTTACAGACTCGGTATATATATTATATAGAGTGATTTAGCGTTGAAGTCGCATTGTCGAGACTTTATATAATGTTAGCTTCACTACTGCAGGTTTATAAATTCGTCTAGGAGATTGTAGCGTCCTATTATCCCACATTCCTCACCCAAATATATAGTGGTTAAAGGGCGTAATACTGGCTTCTACTGATGAGTCGCCAGTAAGCACGAAACGAATGTGAATGAGATTATACATTCCGTTTATGCTGTCTTTTGTTTATCCTTCAGGTCACACTGAACTAATTTGTCACTAGGTTTGCAACACCTAATACATACTTGCATATATATTAGTTCTCCGCAACAAACAGTATTTAACTGTTAACAATTCAGATTTGTAGTAGCTACGTAGTACAGACACTTTCACAACCCTCCCTCCCCGATTGCAAAGTTATAATGACCATTTTGGCAGAAAATAGTTATATTCTATGTGAGCGAATCGAGAAATCTTAAATTTGTAACGCGGTTTGATCTAGTTATGCATTATACTGGAACTGTACTACGAATTAACAGTGGTAAATCGTGGTGTGAAAGACGGTAGAAACCTTTGTTTGATTAGCTAAAACTAGGATATTACGCAACTATGTATAAACTTGTGGTGGCACAAACCGATTATTCCTATTGATCTCACTTTTTCTGATAGCTGTAAATTATACGTCCTCCACGATGCTGAGTGTACGGATAACTTGGCTATAGTAAATCGCTTTATATATCATTATACTCCCATTATTTTAAATAGAAATAGCAAAGTCGATAAAAATAATTAACTTGTGCAGATCGTAGACTGGGAGTTTAAACGAACATTTGTTGCGTTGGAATGTGTCCTAAGCATGGTTTCTTGGAATGAAACTTATAATTGAACACAGACTCTACTATTAAAATTGATTATATAGGCCTGTAGTAGGATGTATAATGAATTCATTATCCCCATTGCCATATAAAACATTTAATCAGAATGAAGTTATGATTCTTCACTACTAAACCGTTTTAATAAGGTACAGCGTAGCTCAGAAGGAAACAAATGTCGAAACAACAAACAGAACGAGGCTACCCACACCTGGCTGACGGTAGTTTTGTTATTTTGATCGACGACAGGTAAAATACAATTGAATTGATGTTTACTTTAAACTCACAAACTTGATTTAAAAAATTGTTACCACCAACCGCGCAATCAATGGTTTATTAAGTTTATTACCTATATATATATATATATATATATATATATATATATATATATATATATATATATATATGTCTGTATGTGGAGAAAGCTGCTATGTTGTTCGAAAACTGGTTAAATACAATGGGATTGGTATTTAATTAAAACTCGCAATCTTGATTTAAATAACTGTTACCACCACCCGCGCAGTCAATGATTGTTTAAGTGAGCACACTGTAGGGATGTTGTGCACGGCAACAGTGACAGATTTTTAAATATATTATTGTTGTTAATCAATAGAGGTGATATTTATGCTAAGTAAAATACGTGTAGTATTGTCGTTTGAATTCAAGGCATTGTATTTTTATTACCTAAGGACAAGGAAAAGGAATGAGTTGCGGATTAAAAACCTGGGGACATTGTTTATGAAAGTGTCTGCAACAATCTCGAAGAGACAGCTTGTCTTTGAATTGTCTAACTCACAGTTTTATTTTCATGCTGCGCAATCAGCTAAAATGCATGTTAACTTCAGGACACTATCTAATATGATTTAGAAGTATCACTCACCAAACTGTGCACGACAACTATTTTAGCATAGTCAGAAAGGACAGCGGAAGCCATCCCATTGGATTAAAACATTTCGGCTTTACGATCTATTTTGCTTTTTGCTATTAATTTTGTTTTTCTAAAGATTATGATATTTCATATCTGATGTATTTCCTTTCAAAGTAATATCAAAGCTAGTAATTTTCCAAAAAATAGAAATTTACAAAAGTTACTTTTTGACAAAGTTCTTCCTTCGTTAATAATTTAATTTTACAGGGACCACGAAAGGAACATAGACAATAACGAAGAATGGAATCGAATGTCTGTTTATCATTATATGAATTCACGTGCCAATTTCAAACTTTTACAGCTTGTGTTAGTGGACAGCCAATTATCAACTGATCTGTCGGAAAGTGTAAGGTTGTCAATGAAGCACAATGTCTTAAACTCTTTTGGAGTCAACGAAAATGTCGACTTGGTTCAGAATCCATTCCAGCTGAATTCGAATATTTCAAGACTCTCATTTAGCTTGGGGGAAAATAACAGGTAATTTTAATTGTCTTGTGTATTTAACCAATGAACTAATTTTAATCTTTATGTTAACCGCAACATCAATCAGTATTTATCATGTGATTACATTTTAAATACTCACTATTACGAAATATCGTGCAACAGCGATTGACGGTGCCGTATCTGACAGCTCTATATATCTAATGGATGGATTAGATTTATTAAGCAGGCTCTCGTAATTAAACAATTATTGATTTCGCGGTTAGTAATAACAATTCTTTAAATCAAATTCGATAGCTTTTATTAAGCACTACTCCCATTGTATTTAACCAGTCGTCAAACAACATAGCAAAACTACTCTTTAAATCAAGTTTGCGAGCTTGAAGTAAACACCAATCCCATTGTATTTAACCAGTCGTCGGACAATATAGCAGAACTACCGCTAGTCGCACGCACTGACGCGTTTCGACCTTCCATAATCATCATCAGAGTACGACGGCAAACAGACTTTCGAGGACAGAACCACATTGCATATATATGGAAAACAAAATTAGATATGCAGCTCTCACCTCTAGCAGTCTCGCATACATTGCAATTGACTGGAAATGTCGGCTGCACAATTTCTATGCAGTCACGAACATTAACTATTTGCAGCTTTCGCCACATGTACATAAATAGGCAATACAATTTAAACAATAATTGATTGCGCAAGTGGTGGTAACAATTCTTTAAATCATGTTTGCGTGTTTGAAGTAAACACCAATCCCATTGTATTTAACCAGTCGTCGAACACACGCACAATCAATTATTGTTAAATTGTATTACCTATATGTGTACACGTGGTGAAAGCTGCAAACAGTTAATGTTCACGACTGCATAGAAATGGTGCAGCCGACATTTCCAGTCAAGTTCAATGTATGCGAGACTGCTAGAGATGAGCGCCGCATATATAAATTTGATTTGCATATAAATTCAATGCGGTTTGATCCTCGATAGTCAGTTTGCCGTCGTACTCTGATGATGGTCATTGAAGGTCGAAACGCGTCAGTGCGTCGCGGCTGGTGGTAGTTTTGTTATATTGTTCGACGACTGGTTAAATAAATTGAGATTGGTGTTTACTTCAAGCTCGCAAACTTGATTTAAAGAATTGTTACCACCACCCGCGCAATCAAATATTGTTAAATTGTATTGCCTATATATGTATATGTGGCGAAAGCTACAAACAGTTAATGTTCGTGACCGCATAGAAATTGTGCAGCCGACATTTCCAGTCAAGTTCAATGTATGCGAGACTGCTCGAGATGAGAGCCGCATATATAAATTTGATTTCCATATATATTCAATGCGGTTTGATCCTCGATTATCAGTTTGCCGTCGTAAAGTCCATCCCCTCCTCAACGTGGTACGACGGTGTCAACCATGTCTCGATGGCCGATCGTACATGGGCTAACGGGGCTATGGCGGTGGTGTCACCAGGGCGTGGTGGATTTCCGACCGGCAATCGGATCTCCTATAAAATACCACATGAGCCCGACGACGGCACCATGACTCGGCGTGTGTTCCCCGCCACAAAAGGGTTCAACAGCCACAGGATTACATGGACTCCTGGACAGTACCCCGTACTTCCGAATGGCGAATGAGCTCTCAACAGCCACCGGCAACCATGCAACTTACTGCTGCCTTGCAGACTGCGCTTGGATGTGCAAAGGCTAGAGGTGCGTCCTCGATCAAAAAGCCGAGTGGTGAGGGGACACCACTTGTACCAAATTCCCAAGAAACTCCATGAATATGGAGCCGGCTTATCCTCCAAAAGGAGTCAGCCGCAGTAAACTGTAAAACCGTACTCTGATGATAGTCATGGAAGGTCGAAACGCGTCAGTGCGTTGCGGCTGGTGGTAGTTTTGTTATGTTGTTCGACGACTGGTTAAATAAAATGAGATTGGTGTTTACTTCAAGCTCGCAAACTTGATTTAAAGAATTGTTACCACCACCCGCGCAAACATTTATTGTTAAATTGTATTGCCTATATATGTATATGTGGCGAAAGCTACAAACAGTTAATGTTCGTGACTGCATAGAAATTGTGCAGCCGACATTTCCAGTCCAGTTCAATGTATGCGAGACTGCTAGAGATGAGAGCCGCATGTATAAATTTGATTTCCATATAAATTCAATGCGGTTTGATCCTCGAAAGTCAGTTTGCCTTCGTACTCTGATGATGGTCATGGAAGGTCGAAACGCGTCAGTGCGTTGCGGCTGGTGGTAGTTTTGTTATGTTGTTCAACGACTGGTTAAATACAATGGGATTGGTGTATAGTTCAAGCTCACAAGCTTGATTTATAGAGTTTTTACCATCACCCGCGTAATCAATTGGTGTTAAATTGTATAGCAAAACTACTGCCAGTCGCACTCAATGGCGCGTTTCAACCTTCCATGATGATCATCATAGTACGACGGTATTGTGACTGGAGGATCAAACCGCATTGAATTTATATAGAAAGCAAAATTAGATATGCGGCGCTCACCTCTATTAGTCTCGCATACATTGTACTTTACTTAAAATGTCGGCTGCACAATTTATAGGCAGCGTTTCGGTCTTCCATGATCATCATCAGATTATGATAGCAAACTGGCTAGCTTTATATAAATTAACTTGTTTCTAGGTACGCTATGCCCAATATGTTGGTTCATTGCAACGAAGAATTTGTCAATATTGCATATATATATATTTTTTCCTTTGTATGCGTGGAGCATGATATATGTTTCCTCATGCTCAAGTGATGTCGCGTATAGAGGAAAAATGTTCAAAAGGATTTGTAATTGAATTTGTGTTGCCTTTAGGGATATTCATTAGGTTTGGCTTCCCTCATTTTCTAAGGAATGGATAAAACAGTTTTAAATCGAATAGAGAAATCTCGTTGCAACTGGTCTACTTCAGGTTTTTTTTATTATTAATAATTAGAATTGTAATAAGGCCATTTGACGTGTAGCTGACATTGTAAACTATGTTGAATATATACCTCGAGTTACAAATTTAACTAGGCGTTAGCAACTTTATTTGATCATCTTCCATATATTTGTAGCCGACAATATACTGACTTTGAAGTTAATTTGGTACTTACAGCAATGGACGGATGGGTTCATCTGTTTGCATAATCTGATAAAGGCAGTTGCTAAAAGGCGAATACACCTGGTAGTTTGTGGAGAAATTGATCGGTAAGGTGTCACTTTGATTCCCAGGTAGACGAATTCATCACTGAACGTAAACTAGGCGTTGTTTGGAATGACCGGGCTTCGGATTAAGATTAATCAGAATTGCCGTTTCATACGCATTTACTTTAAGATAGTACCGAATGCACACATCCTGAACACAGTTATTGGATTTATGGATTTTATCTTCCCCTTTTGCTAAAATATGACATTGTTGGCGTATTTGATATTAGCACGTTGATCAACAACTCTGTTATCCATTCCGGAAACAGCAGCAACAACATAATTAAACAGGTTGGAGACAATAAAATATCCTTACTCAACGCTAGATTCAATCAAAAAAGATTCGGAAGGATAATTACTAATGCGAACAAAGGCCTTAACGAGCTTTAAGGAGTAAAATATGTTGTTTTGGACGCAGCAATTAAACATAGATGACTCTTAAGTTATCGCGTCACAACGATGAAAGCGAATAAGTTGCATACAAAAGCAGAGAAAATTGGTTGCACATACTGACGACGCAAATCCAGGGTGCGATGGAGTGCATCAATTTGATTCAGGCATCTCGTTCTCGGTCGAAATCCTATCGTTGTCAGCCTTTTTCCTTTACTTGCTCTTCAGTAACTAACTTCAATGTTGCACAGAGAAATCTAATATCGCAAAAATTTATTTCTTTTAATATCGGCATATTGAACTGAAATACCTATGCTATTCTTTGCTATCGGGCCTGACAACAACACCGATTTATTCATTTTTGATAGATTTCGCTCTCCAAATCACGGCGATTAGCTTTTGTATATCCTTCTGAACCTTGTTCATCGGAACTTGAATTGTTCAGAATCTAGGTCATGGTTTCAAGCGATTCCGGTGTTACTCTTGAGGTTTCAAGTCTTCCAGTCCATCAAAGGAAAGCGGTTTAATATTTATTATGTATAAATATCGAAAATTAACTCAGATGTTAAGTACGCTATTGACCATATTTGGCGTATTGAAGAAATTTTCGGAGTATTGAGAATGGAGGTTCCTGTGTTCCTTCATACAATGCGTCGTGCCTGTATTTACAGATTGAAAAGTTTTTCACACTTTGGCGTTGTTTCCTACACGACAGACACATTAAGTCAATCTCGATCCCCATTTACTGCGTGACCGGCCGCAAACTCCTTGCAAAGCTTATGGCGAATGAGCTCTCAACAGCCACCGGCAACCATGCAACTTACTGCTGCCTTGCAGACTGCGCTTGGATGTGCAAAGGCTAGAGGTGCGTCCTCGATCAAAAGCCGAGTGGTGAGGGGACACCACTTGTACCAAATTCCCAAGAAACTCCATGAAATGTGGAGCCGGCTTATCCTCCAAAAGGAGTCAGCCGCAGTAAAGTAAAAAAGTAAGGGTCATGGCGTGATATGCTCATATTTTCACAGCAGATGTATGTTGAAGAGTTTGGGTTCCAGTAGAGACGAAGAACACGTGCTCAACTTTTCTGGGTGTAAGAAAGTCCAAGGTTAACTTCTTTACCTTCATTGCTTTTTCAATGATTTTGTTACGCTATCGGCTCTAAATACAGATGGCCCAGCAGGAAGATATGCGTTTCCGAAGACTTTATTCATATATTTGTTCATTCTTAACACATTAATATTCGCGCGGCAAAACCAGCGACTGCATATCACGGGATTTCACTTGCTTTCTGTACGCCATAAGACTGCCATCAGATCTGCTTTCTTAGATGTTACTAAATTTGTCTGCTTTCGAAACTGTGGTTGGTCTGTAAACCAGGACATTTAACTGTTCGGTAACCACTTTGTTTTCTTTCGTATTATTAATAATTTTCATCGAAAATTTTGGAGAATTGGCGCGTACTTGCGAAGGCCTCCCAGTAAGAATTTACCTAAATGGAGTCTAGCATAGGTAAAACGTTGGTTCATAGCTCTCTACTTGAATAAAGCCGTTGGTTAAACATTAAATCCAAATAGAGGCTTCAGAATATTTTTCTGAATCGCTCTTGCTATGAGGCGGGTTAAAGATTGCTTTAAGACGCATCCTAAATTTGAATGAGACACATTGTGGCATGCAAAGAACAATTATTATCTTTTGAAGGCTAGCAATATTGAAACAATTTTATTTACATTTCGAATTGAAAAAAGAATTATTAACATGAGAAGCAAGAGCTGTCAATTCCAAAGAACCAATGTTTAGGCTATTTGGTGTTTGCTCCACTCTAGTACAAATGAGCGAACATTGGAGGTTTATAGTTGGAGCCATCTCTGTTATCTCTCATTCGAGTTCTCTATATTGCATATAGAGGTTACTACTCTGAGATGCACATTTTAATGCTCATTTTCAGTTTCTTGTATTGATTTATCCATCCTGAATACTCAGTGCATAAGGTGACCTAGTTTATGCTGCGTGCTAGCCCATCCAGTACTGAACCCTCATTTAGTTTATTATTTATGATTGTGTAAGAATTGCAAAAGAGCACTAGGTTGCCAATTCGAGTATGGATGCATGATTTGTATTATTTTTACTAGTCTGCTACTCGTGAGCGAAGAGCACAATCAGCCC
This sequence comes from Eudiplozoon nipponicum, assembly GCA_029291075.1. Taxonomy (NCBI): domain Eukaryota; kingdom Metazoa; phylum Platyhelminthes; class Monogenea; order Mazocraeidea; family Diplozoidae; genus Eudiplozoon; species Eudiplozoon nipponicum. The sequence goes on along the minus strand of JAQBSW010004965.1, from coordinate 15,034 downwards.
AGGATAACTTATTCGGTGAATAATTATTTATGACTAGTTGCTAGCTGCGAAGTAAAGTATAACTCGAGGATTACTGTATCTAAATACTTCGAAAAAATTTTATGCTATCATTAACGGTTCGCCAGCTGTCAGATCGAATATTTTTTATAACAATACGCGCTAGTAAGCATTAACCAAAATATAAATTTACTATTTGATCAATTTTATCCGGTTACTCTTTATATGCCATCGGTGTCGCATCTAATTGAGAAATATCGTCTACCGTTGCTAGAAGGCCATTCACAAACCCAAGAATGTCGGAACGCCGCTGAAGTCCAGAGGGCAAATAAAATATGTTTTTAAAGAAACCATTATTTAATTTCAAGAATGTTTGAGAATTGGTGTATATACGCTGATAACTCCCAGAAGTAGATTGTTTTCGTTGAACCTATCATAGACCAAATGAAATGTTATAGACCGCTTGCTAAAAATGACTTATATTGCAACGTTAGATAGAAGCATTGCAAGACCATACTTAGAATCAATTTAATATTGTCTCCTGAATGCCTGCACTGCGAATACCTCGCTTTTGTAGTTAGCCGAACGCGAGGCTAGGGCCTTCACGTACCAACAACCAAATAATAATCTATTGTAGAGCTTAATCCGTACACGAGTACCAGAAGCGTCTGCTAGAAGTCCACTGTGCACATTTTGGCGTGTGTTCTATTCCGGTCGCTTTTCACATATCACACGAGCTTGAGTAAATGAGCAGCGCATTTTATGTCTTTCACCGTTGGAACAAGGAAATACATCAGGTACTAGCTGATTTCTGGTTGAAGGTTGTAAGTTTACGCCATCTTATTTTTGTCAAGAGAAGTATGCGACGACATTTGTCATTCTCCAGAATCTTATAAATATCCTTTTAACTTTATTGATCTAATTTCAGACTCAGTTGCAATAGCCTGGTTTAGCGTATCCATCTGGCAAGAAACAGCAGATTAGGCGACCCTATTTATACCGAGCTCCGTTCGATTTATTATGGACTCATAGTTCATTATGATCTGCGGGCTGTAAAAGTATATCAAGGCGCCTACTCCAAGTGGGAATGGATGTTTTTCATTCAGTCGGCTTCCTCTTGGATGGCCTGCCACGTAAGGCTGAAAAGCATTATACACCTAGCGGTTTATTTAAAACCTTTTCATTCTCTTAGGATATCTTTCGTCTAAGACACCATCTGCTCAGAATATCTTGAATACTAAGGTGCTTGAAATTACCTTAGTTCGTTCTCCTGTTAGTTAAATCACTCACTACATGCAGGTCAGGAGCTGAAATTTGGCTGTCAGGTGCTTTTGTGGAAGCTCGCCATAATTGTAATGGCAGTGTCGGAAAATGGAACCTTGAATCGACTTACGGCTATAAAAACCTTGTAAAATCATACTATGACCACCAATTTGCTTTATTTTTAAAACAGACAACAAGAGAATAATTTTATTATGGTGAGATTCATGAGAACTCAGCCAGTTTTTGCAAAGTTATTTAGCTTTATAAAATTTGTAGCTATAATTTTCAAATCTGGTATCACAATGAATTCGAAAGAGGAGAAAACTAAAATTATTAAACCAAAAATACGATAATAAACGCATAAAGATAGTTGTTAAGTGATTTGTGTCCATGACTATACGGAAAGCTCAGAGGGATAGGGTATCTTCACATTCAAGGAGGATTGTCCTGTTGTGATAATTAAACAACTTTCCTTAAAACGAAATCATTTATAACTTTTTTTCAGCATACTTATCGCATTAAGTAGACATTATATGGCATTGAAGGGCTACTCTGGATCGTAATTATTTGTTTTTTTACTACCATGAGCAATTATTGTAAACACACAAAAAGTACTATTCTGCAAAATGAAAAGATGAACTGTACTCTTAATGCAGGCTATAGATCTTATGTTTACGAATGGAAAAATGCGCCTCCAGATTCTTTAAGAGAGAAATACCGTGAGTCTCTTGTGGTTGCTTGCCTCTTTTTTTTGTCTAGTTACCATAGTAGTAACACAAATTTAATCAAAACAGCTTCTCAGCTGTCTATGTCCGTCTCTCATTGCCCTATCATTCCTTTGCTATTTGCAGTAATCAGTCTCCTTAGTAGTCAAACCTAATCACCAACCTTTAATAAAAAATGTGCCTTCTTTCAAAGTCCTCAGCATGAATTAATTTTTGTTTTTTTCATAGATACTTGTGGGGTTTAAAAGAGCACAGTGCCGCCACTTACTTTTTAAGAATTCATACTCTTTTATTCAGTCATCTTGCCATAAGATGACCCACTAGTCAAGGCTATCTAGCAGCATCTATCCTATGGTTTATTTTCAACTTTACTTTTCTCAAATTGTCTGCTGTGCAAGGCTAACGTGCATAATATTCCAAGAATATCTGTTTTAAATGTATCATTTGATTATTAACGGGGTTTTGTTAGAAATAAAGTAACTGCTTAATAAGTTTTTGTTAGATTTATGGAATTCATTACTGGAAAAGTTTTAAAACTTGCTTAAATTTGACTAATTATTTGTTTATTTTAAAAATTATAATAACTTTGTTGCTGTTTTGATTTTATAATTTCATGTTTGTCACATTCATAAGAAAGTTTAACGGCTAATTTCCTGACCCTGTTAGTTTTGGATGCTTTTTATGCAATTCTGTGGAGAGGCCAATACCGTTTCATACTCGTTGGAGAGTAATAAAATGTAGTTCTAACTTGAAGCCTTTAATCAGGGGTGTGTTATTGATTAATAGGCCTCTCTCACATAAAAAATGGGCTTACATAAATGAGTTATATGAATAAGTAGGAGACTAAGAATTGTATACTGTAGATAAGGAAAGTCTTAGTTTATAATGACAAATGCATGTACTTAATGGGTCAGGTGTTTATATCAAGATCGCAACCTCGATTATAGTAATTTTTATCACCGTCTGCGCAATCAATGTTCGTTTAATTAAGTAGGAGACTGTCGTCTGACAATGCAATTTCTTTGTATTCGAACAGATAACACGCCAAAATACGCACGGTGGGCTCCAAGAAGCCCTTAATGGTCCTTATGTACCACATAAACTCAAAGACAGCTTATCTATTAGCTTCTGGAATTTAAGAGCTCTTGCCTTGCAAGCAAGTCAGTTTTAAAAACCCAGTGTCCACATTTCTTTTCTCCGGGAAACCAGAATTGATTTAAGAATTACAAAATGTGTTTTATTCAGAACTAGTTCACGGGAACAGGCGTTTCTTCATTCATTTAATTGCGATCATGATCCATCCAGGTATATTGTTACTGTTTTGTCCACCTATGTTGGATGGTCCACGTATATGTATGTCTTCCGTGTTTATTATTAGCGTATCGTCTAGACGAGCCTTAATTATGCCTAATTCTGCAGTTAAATTATTCATTTGAGAAGTCAATGCCTGAATCAACGTTTCCAACCCATCAGAAGACATATCAAATGTGCCACACATGCTTTATTTTTACTCGATTATATATATAATTTTGCTCGCACAACGAGCATCGATTTAATAAAACAAATTTACACATTAATTAATTTATGTTCACTTCAGCTCGAAGTCTGCTTTTCTCATTGGGCTGACTGCTTCATTCTTATACGGGCGCTTCTGCGAGGAATTTCGGTTGAAATAATGTCTGCCCTAGATAAGACCCTTTGTTCATTATTTGTCTTAAAGGTGGCCATTGCCACAGTTACCTTTCTACTAACCAGTGTTGCAACCAAAACCTTACCTGACTGGAGAGCCATAAACTGTCATTTTGATTATACAATGTTCTTCCTAGGCTAGCTGGTTCTCGGAGTCCTAAATGTGTACGTGCCAACTCAGCCATTCTGCTAATAAAAAGAACTTTGAAAAGCCAAAATATATTTCCTCTGCATTATTCAGTTGATAATTTGAACACAAAACTATATCAAGACTGCGTAGGGAACAAAGTTGTAGGAAAATGAACCTGGCTGAAAATAACATTTGGCTCTCCAATCTTGCTTCTAGCATTAGCCTGTTTTGGATTAACTAAATTTTCAGCACCACTAGCAACATTTTACCATAAGGCATAGCCATGTAACTCATGCAAATGGGTCCGTGACATGTGATCGTACTGAGATCGATCACTTTCTTGAAATTCCGTTTCTTGCAGCCGCCAGAACTCCGTCTGAATACGAATCAAGTTGTACAGCATGTCTTTACGGTCGCTTATGATTCCGCTGGACCACTTGTAACTACAGCCGATGGTGTACCAAATAGCATATGGAGCGCTATAATAGAATGGCGTAAGCAGGTCTTCTTTGTATTCCTTTGATTCATCCTCAGAACTTGTTTTCTATCTCTACTAAACCAAAAGCTTTTCAAAACGGAGATTTGCTGTGAAGCCAAGGAGTGAAGCTGAAGACTACTTAATACACCACATATTTCAAACAGCGTAATAAACGATGAAGTGCTCCTCAACAGATTTTATGGCCGCATTTCTTAATCTTTCATGTTCGGTAGAAAATGATACAGAATGATCTAAACTAGATTATAACCGAAATAAAGAGGGAAGAATTCTTCTCAAACGAGTGAAAGTGCATTTTTATGTCCATGTACACTCATACCAACTATCGTTGGATCAAAAAAGAAAAGTATTTTGCGAAACTGGATTAATCGAAATTACCAGGTCTGCGTTTTGACTAATGCAGTAATGGTTCCAGTAGTTTACTTAATTGAAAAAAATATTTCGACTGATTTTATCGGTAGCCTTCTTCCGTTTGTCCATCCTCACCAATTTTACTAAACAAACTAATGAAGCAAGCGAGATATTTCCTCTGGCCATATTATTTCTACTTCAGACTGATCTTTCACTAGATAATTGCGTGTCACATGAGTGTGCGAATTTCCCTAACTTTTATTTTCATCTAACTAATTGAGACTAGATTGATTAGAGAATCTATCGAAATTAAATCTAGGAATATTATTATGAATGAAACAGCTGTTGAAAAATCGTTCGGTTCGATTTGGAATACCGCACTAGCTAATGGCGGGAAAAGACGATTGCATGAATTAGAAACTGAAGCTCAAGTTAAAGATTACGAACATCTGACTTATTAGTGGGCTTACTATTCAATTAATGGAAAATCAATCAATCTTTCCGTATTTCACTCCTAATTACTCGTTTGATATTAAAACTTAGTGATTTGAACGTTTATTTTTTGTTTTTTGCCCCCACCCTATCTATTGAGATCATTCTAATAATACACCATTTCAAATTTTTGGAATAAATAGTTAGTCTGACGCGTGCAAAGGGTAAATTAATATCTATTGACTGCAGTTTCATATAGATGTTCGTACATGTGTACCAATTATATTTAACTGAATCTTTTTAATTATTTATAGGCATACACACGCATATGCTGGAAGTGCGCCTATTTAATGATATAATACTAACTGTTGTTAAAAAGCCTATCCTGAGTACAACCTGAGTGGTTTGAATTGAAATTTTATCTCTCACAATGGCATATGTTTATGACGAGTTTTTCTGAATTATTGGGATCCCCCCACCAGAAAGTGTGAGGACAATCTGAGTTACGTCATTTTACATGGAGTGTTTAAAACAAATAGTCTAACGTATGCAAATGGTAAATTCTTATTCAGCCACTCTAGTCTCACTTAGATAAAAATGACAGTTACGAAAATGCACATATAAACACACACATGTGATACGCAACTATCTAGTGGAAGACCAGTCTGAAGTATAAATAATATGACCAGAGGAAATGTCGCGCTAGCTTTATTAGTTTGTTTTTTAAAATAAATTTGTTTACCTAAGGTCTCTGGTGACACCAAATGAATCGGCTTTCGCGGAGATTTCTACAGAAATTAGCCTAGCTGCAGCTGCATTAAGCAAATTATACACACCTCCTTGGAACTGATCGTTTATATCACTAAACACCAAGTTCAGTCTTCAAATAAGTTATACATTGGTTACTAGGTTCGCAACACCTAATAAATACTTGCAAGTTATACATTGGACTGTTTTTCATGCCATGGAGAATTGACAGATGACGGACTATAACAACCAACACACAAACATCTTTGCCAGTCGATGTACATGCACCGTTTGGTTTAGAACACTGACCCCTGAGCTTTAACGACATCAATCAAGAAAAAATTACGAACCGACCAGTTCTATTTAGCCGCTTTTTAGTGTAGTATTACTATAGAATCTGGTTATGTTAGCTGATGGTGCTGATTTGGGCACTGTTTGCGGAGGCCACTGATAAATTTTGCTAGCCATAACACGAAGGCAACTCCAGCAGATGGCTGGAAAAGTAGACTGACAAACTATTAACCTTATATCAGGATGCTATTATTCGCGGTAGTGGTCCATTGATCCAATCTTAACGTGCCCTGACTAATTTAACAACACGTAAATAGGTGAAAATCTGTGGGATTCTAGTGACAAACAGGGTCCTGTGGAAATGTGTGGTTGATTCTGCTCTACCATCTTGGGTTCTTGTGGAGCCCATCGTGCTGGAGAATTAGTTCAAAATTTACACATATATGTATGATATTATTAAAAATGCTGTCTTATTTTTTATTTTTCAGAGTTGTTAATTCTAATTCCACTTCTGCTGCTGTCGGCTCAGAATCTGAGGTTAACAACAAAACGTTTTACATCTCTCAAGAGCAGGATTATTTGGATACCGAAAATGCTCTAAAAGAGTCTAACAATTGCCTTATGAATATAGCCGATCAACCTCTTGCTATTCGATGTCGTTTCCTTCGAAGTGTCAAAAATTTTCCTAGACAGACCAACGATAGTCGACGAAGAAACATTACTCCACAACCATTTATGCGGCTGACAAAATTGGTGCGCTAGTCAATTTATAATTTTTAAAATTGATTTGAATTAACGGAGTTTTGAAACCTTTTCTTGTTGTTGGATAGTAACATTACCGATATAAGTCTTGTCCCTTTTTGTTTGTTTTCCTGTTGAATTTCCCAGTTGACTGTGAAGATTTTAGTTAAGCAGCATAATTGATTGCGAAGCCAACTCCTATAAGGTTTTTTTCGTCTTCGCAGATTTTTTACACGAGTTATTCAACTATCTGTCACTAGAATGCGTTGTAGTCCTTATTTCTGCTTTGCGGTTTCCAAGTAAGGGCAGCTTTTTATTTGACTAAATTATTACTTAATTATAAGATTTCCATTGAGGTAGAGAAATAGTCTACTAGAAATAATAGAAACTTTTTGGAATAAAATTAAAGTTACACAGTGTTAAAGTTTTTAATTTAATATAGTTGTATTATATTTTGCTGAAGGCGAATATATACGCAATAGTGTATTAGGCATTGCGCACCTAGGAACAAATTAGTTCAAATAGAACTAAACCAAATTCAGTATGCACAAAATGTACAGTCTCATTTACGCATGCGTTTCGTGCTTACTGGCGACACATCAGTAGGAGCTGCCAATAATCCATATACTCACTATATATTTGGTCAAGTAATGTGGGAGATTGTACTATCCAACATTCCCACGTCTCTTGACCAGATAAATAGTGGATATAGGACGTAGTAACTGCTCCTACTGACGACTCACCAGTAAGCACGAACGCGTTTGTACATGAGATTATAAATTTCGCTCTTGCTGACTTTTGTGTATATTTGCATTTTTATTTGAACTATTTTTTGCTAGATACGCAGTACCTATTATACAATTAAACTTGTTTATTTTCTGACAAAATTTTGTATTCTGCTGATATTTGCTTTTAATAGGATCAGAATGCCATTTCTGTGGATAGGAGAGACTCTTCTGGTTCTTCCTGCGCGTTACGCGTAGAATTCCGTTCATGTGCGTTTGAATTTGTTTTGGAATTACATACTGAAGAATTACTCATAATCTATTCGAACATAAGTATTTCACCAGGGTTTCGACACTTTTATTAACATAGATCGCTACTGAGTTTAGTTGACTTTTCTCGAGGTACTCTTTGTAAATAGAAAACTTCGAAGTTGTATATTCGTTACCGCTTCAATTGGTTTCTCATGTACTCAATAGAGGAGAAGGTTGGAGACTTCAATTGCTAGCTTTCTTACTGTGATCTCGTTTGGAAATTTCTGTAACTAGTTTTTTTCTTCCAGCCAACTTTTCTTCCAGGCTGAGTCAGTTTATAGTCCATGTTGATTTTAATAAAATTCTCCTATCATAAATATATGAAAGGTATTTAAACTAGTGCAGTGCTTTGATTCACCTTTTTAACTAGTCAAATGTTGACTTAGTGACAGAAGTTTGTAAAATATTTTATAATTTGAGGCATGATATTTATTTAGAAATCGTCCATATATAAAATAGGAAAAGACCATTAAATTGTGGTGGAAGTTTTCTTGACATAAGTATCTGTATTTGTTACATACTAAATTGAGTAAAATCATGGTTAAATTACGTTAGATAACATTTTTGCCTAATTTTTGATGCGGGTTCTACGTACCAGATTTTAGTTACTTAAATTTCGAACTAAGTCTACTTTATTTGTGCTCATTCATACCGCTCATTGGCTATTCGGTCTATTTCAACTCTTCTACATCTGAGTGAAAAAATAACTGTTTTCCAGCCCAATAAAATATCCATGATACATTTCTCCTGGGCATGGATAGACAGATATTTTTCCTATTGACTCGAATATTATAAAGATCTCGTATGTGTGTTCACCAGATATTGCGTTTAATATAATTTCTCAATACGAGAACATAAATGAATTAGCGATATTTAAAATGCCGTGGATGAACGAATTGAAACCCGATTTGTACAAGCAGAAAAGGCACTTGCAGGCTTTGAGTCTAAGTTGGAGGTGATGCATGCAAATTGTTTGACATTTCCCCATTTCGCACTTGAAGCTTGTTTCAATTTATTTCCGTGTTTGCTTGGAGAGAATATGTAAATATTTTCACTTGGAGGAGGAAATGAGAGAAGTATTCCTTGATTCTGAAAAACTCTTTGTTCTCTCGAGAAGGTACTTTGGACTATATAAAAGAGAACATTCCAATGAAACACTTTTAAAGAATGCTCATGCAGTAATTTAAACAGGAGAAAAAATGCATACATATACACGTACAAGAAAAAAATCACGCACAATTCATTAATATATCTTTAGTCTACGTACAAATCGACAGCTTCGGCGATTTGCATTCATTTGCATTTCTTTCTGTGGTTTAATATTATATGGAATCCTTTTCTATTTAAGCAGAATTGATTATTGTGTTTGATCTCTCCAGTAAATAAGTTGATAAGATGGAACGAAAGCCCAACGTTAAATTCTTAAATATGTTTATTTAAATCCATATCATGTAATAAATGGTTTGTGTGTTTGAAGACTAACTGTCTTACAAGAATTGTCATTGAATGTGATGACATTTTGAAATTGAGGTGCAATTTAACAAAGTAACTGGATTCTTTCGGTTTCTAAAGACAATTTTTGTAAAACTCAGTATTTCTCGCGTTCCGTTCGTAGAAGTTCGAAAATTGATGCTTGCTTTATAACAGAAAATGCCTCCATCGCTTGGGACTTTCCTGTGCAGACAAGCCTGACGCGACATTAAATCATATCCGAACAAATTTGTATGATATATATGACATTTTGAACGAAAATTCCGCTTTTTACAAAATAAGTTTGCGAAGTTTTTTCATAGTATGGTTCTTAACACTAGACAAGCAACTATTGGAAAGCTGACGCATTCACTTCCTAACAATCTGTTTGAGATGAAGAAATCCGTTATTAATTTCTCGAAGTATGAACTGACTTCGCTACAATATGAGCTTATGATTATTAAAAAATTTGCATTCCTAGAGAAGAAGATCAAATAATGACTGAAGCAGATTTCTACAATTTAGCAATCATTGATTATGCGGGTGATGATAGTTATTGAAATTAATGTTACGAGCTGGATATAAACTCCAGTCCAACTATATTTACATTTTCCAGTATAAACTAAGCATTGTATATGGTAGTAAAAGCAATTCATCCAGTAGACCGGTTTCGTCCTTATTAGGAACTCTTAATAAACTGTACGCAGCAAAGATCTGGAGTACCTGAAAAATTTTCCAATAAGGACGAAACTGGTGTGCTCCATTAATTTCCTTTGCTACTTTATGCAATGATTAGTTTATATTAAAAATGTGTATATGATGGGATTTAGGTTTATATCAAGCTCGCAACCTTTATTTAAATATCTGAAGCAGAGTTTGAATCACTATTCAACCAATTAACTTATTTAATAGCGAATTATGGAGATTACCAATGATGGTTAAAAGTAATGCTTGCAGGCATTTGTCACCAATATCGAAATTGTTTACAGTCAACGAAATCTCCATTGACTAAATCACAAATAGCTGCTTTCAAGATGTGACCAAAGACGACGATAATGTTATTCTAGCACCAGACAAAGACTGTGTTGATTGTTATTGTTAACGATGTGGATTTATAGGGTGAATTGCTTGATTTATAATTCAAAATCTGAAATTAATATTAAATTTGATGCCACAAAAAACCAAAAGTGACGTTTCGACGAATTTATCGAATTTGCTACAAGATGAGCGAATCATACATAACGAACAAAGTCAATTGAGGCCAGTTAGAACACAGATACCTAGATTTTATGCTTTACCGATGACTCACAAACACGGTAATCTGTTAAGACCAATTTTTTTTCAATGACAAGTACGCCAACGCGTGAATTAGCGAAGTGGTTGGCTAACTCCTTAACGCCGGTGAGAAATCACTTTTTTGTGTACAATTTGAAAGATTCCTTCCATTTTTTGGAAACAAAAACATTGTTAAAAATAATTGGATGTGTTTTTTGATTTTACGTCATTATTAATTAATGTCTCTTTAACTGAAATTATTGATTTTTTTATGTCAAGCGCATTTTGTAGGATAACTATATTTATGGTTTTCAGATACTCAGTTCATTTTAATGGTCATTTACACGGAGGGAGATATGGTCTGTGAGTGGGTTCGGTTCTAGTTTTTTATCATTCACGATAGGTTTATGTGCATGTTGGAAAGAAAAAATCATTGATTTACTTAATAATGTGAAAATATATTATCTTTAAGTTGATAATAAATTTTTGGTTTGTGATAACCATTTGCATGCCGGAAAACTGATTAATAAATTCAATAAGGGCATCATAAGATTTGATTTTCAATCGGCATTAAAGGAGGATGATGCTCTGGCTTTTCTTAGAGTGTGTTGCTCAAACATGAAGCTGATGGCACATTGTGCAGATCATTCATTCATAATAAAATATGGACAACACAATATTTGCATTCAAACAGCTACTGCCCATTGGAATGGCAAAAATGGATTAGTTTAAACATTTTGTAATGTGGCATCGCGTGGTTGTTCGCCAGTCTGATTGCAAATTAAGTTTGATGGTGTTGGTAATACTCATTTTATTAAGGGTTAACAACCCTAATCTATAGATAAGTATTAGCATCATGGTTTAATATTGCCTATTGTGAATGTTTGTACATGTAATACGATGCTTATGTATATTCACTTTCTATACAAAATGAAGAGGCAATGAAGTGAATATAGGATAGATTGCGTTTCGATTTGGCGTTCGAATATTTTGCAGCTGGCTTAGTTTCAATTACATTCCATACCAAACTTGATGTACATTATTTGGAAGACAAAATTCTACTGTAATCAGCATCCGACGTTATCTATAAATGTATTTTTTTCCTGTGCACAAGCATATGTAGGAAGATGCGGTAGAAGATGAATTCACACTTAACCAATCATTGATTGCGCGGGTTCTGGTAACAATTCTTTAAATCAAATTTGCGAGCTTGAAGTAAACACCAATCCAATTGTATTTAACCGGTCGTCGAACAACATAACTGGCGGTAGTTTTGTTATGTTGTTCGGCGACTGGTTAAATACAATGGGATTGGTGTTTACTTCAAACTCGCAAACTTGATTTAAAGAATTCACACTTTTCGGAGCACATAGGCTTGGTGCAAAGTGAGTTTGGTGTTGCATGTACGTGTTCAACTAGGCATGTTTTGTCTCGTGAAAATTGCGAAATTCCAAAAAATCGCTGTTCACTTTTAAATAGGGCCAGGTGTGTGAGTATGCTTTCCTATTTGGAAACTATTGTAAAAAATCGACGTTTTCCAGAAAAATGCGCAAACAAAAAATTTGTTCGTGCATTGGCATTACCTTGTGTCTTTCCAAGTTCCATGCAAAACTTATAAGTTATTGTTTTCACATCATAGATTGATATACATATTTTAGTGTAATTTTATTTGGGCTGTTTTTTTATATTTGTGCAATTAGTTATTGTGCTCTATTTCTCCAGTAAATCAGTTGATAAGATTGAGCGAAAGCGCGGCTTTTCTACACCATAATGAATTTTTCGTTGTTGTGTGGGGTGTGAAGCATCATTGCTGCGTTGCTAGCATTTTTTGGCATTATGTGAGTTGTTCAAAAGTGTACTGCTGGTCTAAACTTTCTAAAGCACGTAAAAAGCATTTAAATTATGTCTAAATCAACGTAAATTCATTTTTTTATATACTTAAAGTAACATTACAAAATGACGGAGGTGGCATACTGATAGCGGCAGCAATATATGATTTAATTTTTATCCAAAACATCGTAGGAATTGTACTGAGTAAGGGAAGCTTTATTTTACCATTCAGCAGCGGAGAATAATTTAATAATGTTAATTCATAACGATATCTGGGCTGCTTTTCTCTTAATCAGATAAAAGTATTTTCCTTTGTAGAGTATTATATGTTTAAAATTTTGCTAGGACTGCATTCTTTGATTTAGGTCACTTTTGTTACTTTTCGCAGAGTACTACCTGCTTATCTACACATAATACGTATACTCCATATCCGAATAGTCGCATCATATTTAAATTCTATTTTTTAAAATTTTCCTTTGCTTTTTCACGCAAAGTACCACAATGCACTACTGTGGTTCATCATTTTTTGGCTATTCATGTTTCTGTTCAAAACATTTAGGCTAACGGCCATTTCATTACCTTCACATTCATTGTCTGAGCTTACTGATCTAATAATAAATATGCTGCTGTTTACAGGGTAGTGAGCTTCCATATTTTTAATGGCACAGTCGAGTATGTTTCCAATTTTTGTTACCTAACTACCATATTTTGTTTGACAACTGTATGCAAAATGTCTGCTGAAAGCAATCCTTATTACAATACACTGGAGGATTGATTATCTCTTTCTCGCAGGCTTAGATGTCTTAGTCGTTTATTTATTTAGCAATATCTGTAGAATGTATGCGTGTTTCACTTACTTGAAAAATTCTGCTGTTTGTATACAAATTAATTTACGTACGAGAGATGGAATTATGTGGCAAGAATTAAACTGAAGTAATTTTCCATATTAAGCCGTCTAATTCTGAACTTGAACACACAGAGCGTCTATTAGATAAACATATAATAATCCGAATAGTTGATTTTCTATCGATGGACGTCTTGAAGATGTATCTGATAAGATGTGAATGTATGTAATCATGAATTTGTTTTTCACGGTATGCAAGCTATTTTCACTCCACTGTCGGCAGCCGGAATGCATTCTATAACATTTTATCAGATGTAATGTTAACTTATTTTATTATTATTTTTCTAAGGGTGCTGAATCGCAAGATCTCCCGGAACCATCTCCTTCACCGATACGAGGTATTGCACATGCGGATGCATTGTGCATTGCTTGCGCATCATTATTAACCAACTTTAAATCGAGTGGCGCGCAAAACAGCACCAGTACTCAGTCTGAAAACAGTTTCTTTTGTTTGCGACCCGTCACAGCAGGAACCAATTCCTGGCTGACAAAATGTCGGCTTCTTCTCTCGATGGAGAACTTTCATAGACCGGTCAGTCTGAAACTTGCCTCGTCGGCTCCAGGACGTCCTTTTTGTGAGATTGAACGTGTAAGTCAATGTTCTATAGTAATTATATAGATATTTTCGGGCTAAATTAAGCATTGCATCAGCAATTCATTAACTAGACCGGTGTCGCTCGTATTCGGCATTCATAAAGTAGTTTCCAGAATTTGACCAAGGCTGCATTTTGTTCAAGGTCTTGCAAATCATCCTTTAAATTATTGCAGACGCGCAGTGCATGAAATTTTCACTTATGTAGCAGCTGATATTTTGGTAAGTATTTCCGTTAGGTGGATCGTATTCGATATCGTTTTCGGCTTTAAGTTCCAACAAAATGTCACCCATCTGTCATTAAAGTTTAATGGCAGGATTTTATTTTTTTATACATGACCAGTTTCAACTAAGCATTGTATCGGCTAACACATGCAATTCATCAACCAAAGATCCGATTTGTCACTATTTCCAATTTTCTTTTGTCTTTGATCGGGTTGACTCATTTTTACTTCAACTGGAAATGCGGTTCTATCACATCTTTGTTTACTGGCGACGTTTCGGTGCCTACTTTCCAGCACCATCCTCAGGCAACACAACACTGATCACAATAGCAGATTTAAGCAAATGTGGTAACCTCGTTCTAAAACCATTCTATTTATATATATTTTTGACTCAACACTAGTTTTAATCATAGAATTTGTCTCAGTAACTAAACTCAATATATAACTTTTTTTATAATTAGCAGACCAATCATTACCTCACCTATACCTCATCTCATCTCGTATGCAGAATATATTAGAGGAGAGAGACAGTATCGAACCTTTTGTTATTTGTTATAACTGTATTGCTACTATGTCATGGTAATCAAAATTTAAAAAATGCTAAAACTAAAACCTTGACTATCATATACTGTATTTTATTTAAAGCCGGGAACTCTAATGTATACAATGGTGTGTGAGGTATCGCGCACATAGCAACAAATTAGTTCAAATATGGAGCAGCAAGTTACGTAGATGGATGGAGAGTGAATGTTATAGCGACACTTAGGTGAACGATTAAAGAGAAAAAGATAGAGATAGTCTGGACAACTACCGTTTTTCAAAAAACTAATCGTAAGCACA
>JAQBSW010004964.1:0-62534 GCA_029291075.1 Eudiplozoon nipponicum | reverse complement strand
TTGTACGCTACGTTCAGTTACGTATTGCTCAAACTTTATTTACATACAATGTAAGCCTTCTTGGAAATTAAAGAAATGGTAACAAATTATAAGCACGTTAAAAAAAGACAAACAACTACCCTATAAAATGTCAACCACATGAATGACTAAACTTGTCAACTGACTGAAAATAGCCGTTGTTCATAGGCAGCATACTTCCAAGAAAATTTCAGCTTAAAAGACAGCTTCTCATTCAGATCATGGCTCGACTCCAGGCTAAACCTCGTCCACATTAACTAGTCAGACCTCAACTAGTGGCACTCAAGCAACTGAACCCCTAGGCTATAGCACATAGGTAATAATTTCATTTTAACCAATCACAAGTACGCGAACATGCGTGCTTCGTTCCTTGTTTGGTCATCATTAAAGCAAAACTGAAAACTGTCCAACAGGGTGCAGACAGCAAGGAATAAATAGATTGGTATAAGTGGTATTAGAAAAATCCCATTTTATCATTACCTTAGTTAAAAACACTGAAGAGTGATAAAAAGCTGGAATAAACTTATGATCATGACCGCATCGAAATTTTGCAGTTTATTAAGATAAATGTGAGAGCACTATGAGTGAGATCCGCACATCTTCACCCAACAAAGTGAATAGACATTTAGAGTATCCACGGTTTTCTTTCGTGAGTGGTAGATTTGCACTATCAGTTCCGCAAAGATGCAATTTATCCCCATTTCCTAGTAGGCGTTCAGTTCGTGTTCGTGGTGACTGAGAGCAGATTCGTCCCTTCACTCCACAGGCTTCCACACTATTCGTACTTACCACTGAAATTGAGTTACGATCTAATTCTGGTTGACTCACATCGTTTCGGTACCTCATTTCCAGTACCAACCTCAGGATTCTAATAATACACAGTACAGTGCTGACACAACGAGTACGAACTCATTGCGTGCTCGGAAATGCGAACCAATCGGATCTCTGCAAATCTACCACACGTGGATACTGTGCAATTAAGAAAACCAACTTTCATTTAATATACACTTATATTAGATCCTCAAAATTGCTCATGTATGGGCAAAAGAAAATTAAACCAAAATGAGTATTAAAATTCTTCTTTCGACATATTTCTATTTGGATTCATATACACCGATCCATCTAAATTCGCTTCACTATCAACTTATACGAATACAGTTACTTGTTAAATCGTATGCAAATTCATCAGTACAAATATGAACAGAACCTGCTTAAGTTTTTTTAAATTTGCAGAAATATAAAAAATAGTTATTTTTGTGCGAAAAGCAGTGTTTGGCATTAGAAATAATGATCCAGCTTAGTCGGTCGATTGTCTTAAAGTACTAAAAACGTTAGCTAAGAAACCTTGTGTCAATCAGATTCGCGTCTACAGCATTTAGTGCAAACAGTTGGTTTAGATCGCATAATGGTTCTAAAATAATTGCAAAAAATGGATTAACAAAAGTCATAGTACACATTCAAAATCAAGAAAATAGTCAAACAATTTTGAGGCAATTTCTGCAATGATATTTGTCTCTTATATTTTTGCGATTGGAGTTGTCTGATCTTATAATAGCTTTAAAAAAATTAATTTTTTCGGTCTCCTCTCTTCTGCTTTAATGAATAATTTAAAACGCGACAACTAGAAACTGATAGGGTTTATTTACGATTATGCATTGACATAACGTCCGGTTAATAGGACCAATTAACAGTGTACCACCCTAATTGAGCACTTGTTACGCTCTCAATGATAGTGAGGACGGCTACAAAGATGCTAACGGCCACGGACATCCTGGAGCCTCTATTGGTTGCACATTTTGGCGTCGACGAAAAAAATCAGAGTTGACGCGACTATCAACAGGGCAGTGTGCCTGTCCTCGAGAACCAGTTCCAACTATCTTTTGTTCCATGCGCTCTCAGAATGCTATGAAAACCGGTAGGAAACGGCTGATCTACTTGCAATTTTCTCGCTTTACATAGTCATGGCTTAGAAAATCCAAATTCAAGTTAAAAAATTGAACAACAAATTATAAAGTCGACGTAAGACCTATTTTAATGTATGCAATGAAATTTTAAGATAACAAATCACCTTTCTCCAGCAACGATTTAGGGGACGACTCAAACCAGTAATTACTGGAGTTGGAAAAATTTAATCAACTGATTCAATGAATGACGCTCTTTACTATATCGAAGAAAATTTAAAAATTATAAATTTTATGTGCCAGGCCGCGAGAAATTTCACTAAAACGGTTGATTCACACTTGATCACTGTCTCATAGGAAATAATACCGAGAGGCTTCTCATAAACCGTCAAGTGTTCGTTAGTCATATCGTAGTTGGCAAATGTGAGTGCTGTATGCACGTTAGGCGAAATCACGGCGCTATCTACAAGCGGCTCACAGAGGTTGAATTCCAGATGCACAGAGACTAGGCGCCGAAGTATATTTACTGAGAATACTCAGTCATTTCGAATGCGAGTACACAAAACTATTACAAGACAAGATAATCTAACGAAGAAAAAATATCAAAATCCAGAATAGTTTAAAAAGGCTGAATTCTATTGAAGCTCTCCTAAGTATTAGACCCAAGTACGCAGAAATTCACAAATGAACAACGTAGGTTGTCACATTCGATAAATAAAACAGCCAGTATTTTCTAAATACCAAATCAATAATGCGTGGACGTGCACAAACAACGGTTCTCTAGTGTGGTCGGCAATTTTAACGCGACCGATAGAAATTGGAGTGGTGTACGTTTGGAAAAACAAATAAACTGCATTATAATCAAGGTTGCGGTCTTGATATAAACAACTGACCCATTAATTACTTACATATGTCAGTATAAACTAAGAATTGTATAGTGTAGAAAAGGCAATTCATCCAGTAGACCGGTTTCGTCCTTATTGGGAACTCATCATGTACTGGCCAGAATTTGCCGCGGACAGGACTCGAACCTGGGCACGTCTGCTTCGGAATCTGGTGCTCTAACCACTGAGCCATCCTGCCACACACTACACTACACACAATTTTCAGTTATATACTAACTAATGTAACTTGGTTAGTCTATTTTTCCTTTAGGTGTAGCTCATATGGCATCCATTTAGACCCAAAGTTCCAACTAACCATCCCAATCTGTCATTACTGAACAGACACCACACTACATAGGGAAGTGGTATTGAAATGAACATTTATATAGTTAAACGAACATTGGTTGCGCGGGTGGTGATAACAATTATTATAATCAAGTTTGCGGTCTTGATATAAACACCTGACCCATTAATTACTTACATATGTCAGTATAAACTAATAATTGTATAGTGTAGAAGAGGCGATTCATCCAGTATACCGGTTTCGTCCATATTTCTGACCAGTACATGATGAATTGCCTATTCTACACTATACAATTCTTAGTTTATACTGACATATGTAAGTAATTAATGGGTCAGGTGTTTATATCAAGAACGCAACCTTGATTATAATAATTGTTATCACCACCCGCGCAACCAATGTTCGTTTAACTATATAAATTTTCATTTCAATACCACTTCCCCATGTAGTATGGTGTCTGTTCAGTAATGACAGATTGGGGATGGTTAGTTGGAACTTTGGGTCTAAATGGATGCCATATGAGCTCCACCTAAAGGAAAAATAGACTAACCAAGTTACATTAGTTAGTATATACCTGAAAATTGTGTGCAGTGTAGTGTGCGGCAGGATGGCTCAGTGGTTAGAGCACCAGATTCCGAAGCAGACGTGCCCAGGTTCGAGTCCTGTCCGCGGCAAATTCTGGCCAGTACATGATGAGTTCCCAATAAGGACGAAACCGGTCTACTGGATGAATTGCCTAATCTACACTATACAATTCTTAGTTTATACTGACATATGTAAGTAATTAATGGGTCAGGTGTTTATATCAAGACCGCAACCTTGATTATAATAATTGTTATCACCACCCGCGCAACCAATGTTCGTTTAACTATATAAATAAACTGCATATTGGCCTTGCGTTTAGACCACCCTGACTGTTATGTCCACCTATGTTGGATGGTCCACGTACATTTAATATGGCTTCTGATGGGTTGGAAACGTTGATTCAGGCATTGACTTCTCAAATGAATAATTTAACTGCAGAATTAGGCATAATTAAGTCTCGTCTGGACGATACGCTAATAATAAACACAGACGACAGACTGATCCTAAAAAGGGCCTCTTGTCACATTCATAGTGGGGGTAGGTGGTAAAGCAGACATTTGAGAAATTTTTGGTAATCACACAGCCATATGTGACTCTTGTGTGGTTGCGCTAGTTAGGTACTGGAGACAAAGATACACTGAATTGGCATTGATCTGACCCAGGCAGCGTGTTTATCCCAAACAAGCAGCTGGAAACATTCAGTTCCCCAAACCCTCCGAAAGCCAACTTAATTACTAGAAAAATCAATTGTATTTTACAAACGGCCTAGAAAGATCAGTCAACCATATTCCAGTTATAAAATTGATTCATCACATAAATATCTGAATTTTATCTTCATCATATAGTGTGTATAAAATTGCAGAGGATGGTATAACGTTTTTTTAAATAGAAGTTCATTTGTAGATACTTAAGAAGAATATGGGAAAGAAACACTTCTTGTGTCTGATAAAATTTCTTTTTTATTCAAATGGAAAGGGTACTAAAAATAGCATACTTTGTTTACATTTCGGCTGTTGATGCCGGTAGCTTTCTTCAACACCGCGCTCAACATCGTCTAGAAATAAATAACTCAGCATAAGCTGGCATAGGTTCGACGTCATAATTCGTTTATTAAAAACATGCTTCTTATGCACATACACACGATGATTCCCCGGTAGGAGTCAACTACTATGTATAATCTAAACCATGTTATCACAAACTATATAAATGTTAATCCACATAAATACAATTAACAAATAAGTATTTTCATAATTGGAAGATCATTGATTGCGCATGCACTAACAAAACGTATTCAGAACAGGGTTGCAAGCTTGATATATATACCAGCCCTATTATATGCATATATTTGTCAGTTTTAATTAGGCATCGAGCATTGTCTGTGGCAATTTCTGAACAGTACTCGAAGAATGCCGAAAAGATAAAAGCCAGTCTATTGGATGAGTTGCTCAGTTTATACTGACAAATGTAAATATAATGAGATTGGTGTTTATATCAAGCTTGCAACCTTGATTTAAATAGATTAAAAATAAGTTTGTTTTAAGCAGCTCATGCAAGACAAATATTATCAATCGGGAAACAGTTTAACACTGATTTAGCCGGATTGGTTACACACAAATTAATGAGATAAACTCAAAAACTATCACACGGGATCCAAAACTGTGACAGTTAAAAAGAAAAAATAATAGACGTAATTTTGAGATGATATTTCTTGATAATGATTTATAACGAATCGATATTTTTAGTGTCAAATTGTGAAAATAAAGAATTTTAAAACTGGCAACCAGTACAAAGGAGTAACCAAAGAGTAGTCGAATGGATCTTTTTCATAAATTAACAGGAACCGCTAACAGAGCAATTAGGAAGATGCATAAAGACTCTAAGTAGAAAGAGAATAATGTTAACAATTATAGTAAAAATATTACGAATGATATATTCTTTATTTGCACATAAACTTAAGATCATCCAGGATTTCATTTAGATTAAACTTATAAGTTTAAGCATCAAATCTTATATTTTATTCATTACTGACTGTACAAATAAAGAAGATAGATCCAAAAAAAACTTTTAGCTCCTGCTTCCATTTGTCTTAAGAACATTTTATTGGGATCCAAACAAGATTATATCGCAAGAGATCTGGCTGATTAAAACTTAACAGTTATGCAAGATTCATAGATTGCATAATGTAAAACTGCTTCCAACAAAGTATACAGCCCAATCAAACATAAATGATCGTGCCATTGAAAGCATACGGTGTTAATAAAATTCTTCGTTAGCATTTAATATGCTTTATGTAGGATAAAATATGCCAGCGATTTAAGTTAGCAGAGATGGCATAAAACAACATTTGAATATGGTCACATTACCAAATGCGTTCTAGTTGATCATTCTTTACATACCAGCGATACTTTAAACTGGAAGGTGATGAAAGGCAATACGCTACTTCACCATACAAACTTTGATTATGTTACATACTCAATTTATAGAAATTAGATTCGTTTAAAATATGGTGAAAGCTACAGGGATTGAAACCTCATTAGGTTCAATATTTAATACACAAATTGCAGACGATATCATTCAGCTCTTCTTTCCAATTTTAGCCTGATGAAAATCTTAGTTATTCGACAGTTGCGCTATTCCCTTCTATTGATTCCCAGATTTTATGTGTTTACTTAAACATGTTAGTTTTAACTATCCAAAAATTTTAGCTCTATTTAAATCGGCAATCCCATTATTTTGCATACTTTAAAATAATTTCCTTGATTAATTACTTAAATATCATAGCCTTCTTTAAATTTGATCAGTGTATTTAGTGTATTTTACGTCTTACTACAATCACAGTTGCGATCTTGATATAAGCATCTGACTCATTAATTACTTACATATGTCAATATAAACTAAGAATTTTATGGTGTAGAAAAGGCAATTCATCCAGTAGACCGGTTTCGTTCATATTGGGAACTCATCACGTACTTGCCAGAATTATCCGCGGTCAGGGCCCGAACCCGGGCGCGTCTGCTTCGGAAGTTGGTACTCCAGCCACTGAGCAATCCTGCCGCACACTACGCACAATTTTCAATTATATACTAACAACTGTAACCTGGTTAGCCTTCTATTTCCTTTTAGGCGGAGCTCACATGGAATGCTTTTAGACTCAAAGTTCCAACTAACCATGCCCAGTCTGTCTTCACTGCACAGACACCACAATAAAATGGGAAGTGATATTGAAATGAACATTTATATAATTAAACGAGCATTAGTTGCGCCGGCGGTGATAATTACTATAATCAAGTTTGCGCTGTTGATATAAACACCTGACCTATAAATTATTTACATAATTTCGCTTTAATTATATATATATATATATATATATATATATATGTATATATATATATATATATATATGTGTGTATGTATGTGCGAAAGCTGCAAACAGTGCTAATTTTCGTGGCTACATCATCATCCTCATATCCAAACTACCACAGAAGTCAAAGTGACTAATGCCTCACTGCCATATAACCATAAGGAGTGAAAAGAGTATATAAGTGAATTTAGACAAATGATTAGTGAGATTTGCGAGAGAGAGAGAGAGGCAGAGAGAGAAGAAATACCTTGCTACTATGAGTAAATTTATCAGGATAACTTCAAGGCAACATCAGCAATACAGCTTCCTTGCGGATTTCACTGTATCACGTCATGACAAAAAACCAAACCTCGCAGCTAACTTTGCATAGACATTGTGCAGCTGACATTTCCAGTCAAGTTCAATTTATGCGAAACTACTAGAGGTGAGAGCCGTATATCTAATTTTGCTTACTATATATGTGCAATGCGGTTTGATCCTCGATAGTCAGTTTGCCGTCATTCTCTGATGATGATCACGGAAGGTCACAACGCGTTAGTGCGTGCGACTGGCGGTAGTTTTGTTATGTTGTCAGACGACTGGTCAAATAGAATGGGGATTGGTGTTTACCTCGAGCTTGAAAACTTAATTTAAAGAATTTTACCACCACCCGCACAATCATTTTTTGTTTGAAATGTGACCTTATTTCCATTCTAACTACACTATCGGTATATTCACTGAGAGTATTAAAAAATTAAGACAATTCCTAATTACAAAGAAATGCAGATCACACTGTAGAAAAAAAAATAACGTAAAAGAAGTGTTCGTTCGATCAGATTATTGACTTTTTACTAGTAACAAATATGACAAATACAAAGGTATACAAATCTTCCTGTAATGTGTCCTCCTGGCGCGCGAACATTTTTTATACGCCCTTGATTGAATAAAACCGACTATAGTAAAAAGATTTTTTGCGTGACAGGTAATTTATCTATTAAATTATCTTCGTTTTGTGAAACAAGAATTACACGACCATTCTCACTTTCAATCTGCATATTCTGGGACCCATGGTAAACAGCAAGCCAATAGCACGTAGTATTTCATTTGTTCAAGAGGCTTCATTCGTAATTGCAGGTCGATCTCTTAAACACGACAAACTTGTCACTGGGTAAGTGTGCGTCTTATGTGTGCGTATGGGTTTATTATTATATAGCATTCATTTAAATATAATTACCTGCATGTGGACACTCATGTAGGTGAAATAAGAGTTATCTCAGAAAAATTATTGATGATTCCTCAGAAAAGCGTAAGTTATGTATGCATGCATATTTAGAACTGCAAAGTAATCAGCTGAATGTAATTACATGGAAGTGTACGTTTATTTCAGTGAAACTGCAATGAATAATTTCACTTTCTCAATGTGGACAACATAAAAGTTACTTTATTAAATGAAATATTTACGAGTGACCGCCCTGGTTATGAAGTGGGAAATAAAGTTTTCATAAACAATTTGCAAAATCCTGTCGAAATAAATGCTCAAGAGTTAAGAAAATAATGAGTTTAATTTTTTCAAATGTGAAGATCAGATAATAATAGTTAACTACAAAAAGTGAGATAAAAAATTGTAGAATGAATGGTGGTATTTAACGTAAAGGTTCATTAATAAGTGTTACACTTCATAATGGACCGAAGTTGTAGATACAGTAAAATAACACGTTATGTAAGACTACACACTTGACGCACGTGAAACACACTTCACTAAGTGAAAAGTCTGTTCTAATTAAGATATTTACCAGCAATTAAAAATGAAGCCGTTTAAGCGAAATTTAAAATTTTACTTGATAATTTTCAAATTTCTTGCTGAGATAAGACTACCGTTGGCAATGAGTCTTGCTAAAAGATTCGGAAATATCCAAATTGAAAATAAACATTGTGAACGTATAAAACTTGTTTCGCACAACAAAAATCATGTAGTAAACTGACTGGTTCGTGAGTACGCCATTACAAGCCTATTTTTCGTATTCTTGCCATACAGATTATTAATATTTCTATATTTGTAGTTCAGAAGCATATAAAGATCTACAATTTGACGATTATAAAACCAATCATATCTTTTAAGTGTTATAATAGGCGATTCCAAAAGTCAAGATAACATCACCGCTTTGCCAATAAACAAGAGAACCACTCTATACAGTCCAAGGTCGCATGCTAGCCGCTCCTATAAACACATGGTTCGATTCTGAATATAAGTTTCATAGTTTTAGTAAAGCTAATTTTAAAGCTTATTTGATAAACATAAGATTTCTTGTTGCACGCATGGATTAATTTATGGCTTAAATGTCTTCTAATGAGTAAGTTGATTTTCCATAACCTGACTATATGCTGGGGAGGTGGGATAGTAATTATCCTCCAAGGCAATCCAGCTCCAAAAATACCAAAACTAATGTAAATGATAAAAGTTTGGCACCCGTATCCGAATCAGAATCCATTTCGTTTTGGCGAATAAGAAGACATGAAGGTAGCCATTCCTTCTGGTTAAGCAATTGAATCTATTCTATAATTAAAAACATGGAATAACTAGCACCACAGAGAATTAAGTTATCAGTAATAGTCACGTATTAAAAGAAAAACAAGCATATACATTATAATTCAGGTAATATTTATGTCTGATCGTGGTATTTCTACATGTTTCTTTAATATGCTTGTTTGATAGGGGGCTAATATGAACGCTATCTACTTAATCCTTCAATCACAATTTTAACTCAATCTCTAATTTTATAATGTCCGTTTGACCTAGCGATATGTCCAATTGACATTGCCAGAACATAAATTTTAGAACACGAAATCCTTCACACATTGATGCCTGAGGTACACACTATAATGTCGATCTATCGATATAGTCGATGTTACGAGACCTCATTTCCGGTCTCAACATCGAGAATGTCATAATGCATAGTACATTTTTACGCACCAATTATGTCATAATTTGTGTGTGAAAAAGTACTATAATATGACAATTCTTATAATGAGGCTAGAAATGATGTGTCGAAATGTCGACCATATCAATAGATTGAAATTATAGCTTTACTACAGGCCTCAAAAGACAGAGTATGTCATGTTCCAGAGATGACGACTTCGAGAATATTAGGTTGACATGAAGCATAGTCGAACGGAAACGTCGTGGACCTAGAGATAGAGGACACAGTGTGATGGATGGATCAATCTGATAGTACTAATACCTTTCTCATGTCAGACAAACGTGGAAACTCATTATACTAATAAGAAAACATTAGGTATAAATCTATCAATGAGAGCAATAACGGGTACATTATTTAACATATAAACTACAAAATATTTTGGCTGTAACTCCGAAGCATATGGGCAGAATCGAAATTGTAATTTATAGAAGTGGCTAGCATGCAATCTTTGACTGGGAATAGGAGTTCTGTTGTCTTTAGATATAATGGTAGTTTCATATTCACTATGGCGCTAGCATAACATGTCCTTTTTTCAAAATTATGCGATCTATAAGCCTCAAATATAGGCACATTGGATTTTGATATGACCGTAAAATAAATAACTAATAATGACATATCGTGAGACTAATAACCTGCTAATCATGAGTGCATTTTGCCACTATACACAGTTTTTGCGTAAACCACGAACACTAGAATTTATGCGTAGTTTCTTGTCATTGTAGCATGCAGTGTTCTGTATAAATCAACTGGTATGATGGCTACGTGTGTCACCTGATATTCTGGTTTTGATTTGCCAACAATGTAGTCAGTTTATTGCCTGGTCTTTGATGTGCTTCGGTGTTCTCTATGTGAAGCTGGATATTTCGGAGCCCTTTCCGAGACCCTCCGACAACAGCAGATTTATCGCAGCAAGCAGTGCAAAAGCGATCAATTCAAATTTCAAATTTCGTTGAACCGGATTCACATTCACTTACAGGTTTAGTCCTTAACTATAGCTGACTTTTTCCTAGATATGTGTGCGTGCATGTTTGTATCATTATAAAGCATGTAATGAAATACAATTACCCAGCGCGTGGACGCCCATCTAAGCGAAAATACGGTTATGTCATTACAATAAATGACGATTCCTTCGAAAAGCGTAAGCAATGTGTGTGTGTGTGTTCGTGTTTGAACTGTGAAGTAATCAGTTAAATATAAATTGATGTACGTGACCGTTCACTTAGGTCAAGTTACAGCAATTAATTTCAATTCCTCTTTGAACACATCTGACACATTTAAAAAAATACCATGCCAATTGAAGTATTTACAGATGACCTCCCTGGTTAGGAATTGAGAAAGATAATGTGCAAACACCAAATGCAAAATACTGTCAGAATAAACACTCAAGAGTCAATAAACTAATAAGCTTAATTAAGATAAAAAGTTAAAAGTGAATAAGAGAAAACAAACTACAGAAAGAGGGATCATAGTAATACTGGTAAAATAGGGATCGATTTTAACGGAAATTTCCATTAGTAAGTGTTATACCTTAGAATTGATCTCATTCATAGAATCAATAAAATAAAAATAATGAAAAATGACGCAAACTTATCTACTGAAGGGTCAGTTATAGTTAACAGATCTACTAGTAAGTAAGATTAAAGCCGTTTAAACAAAATTTAATACTTGAATTGAAAATTTTCATATTGAATGGTTCGACGAGCCTACCGTTTACAAAGGGTTTCAGTAATAGACTCCGAAATATCCAGATTGAAAATGATTGTAGATGATGTTTCACACCAAAAAGGTTAGTAATAATCCGAATCAATTATCGGATTTTTCAAAACAAGAAGACCAGGTGACACACGTGGCCAAAATACTAGTTCAAATATACAGAAAATGGCATACAATAATAGCAAGGAACTAAGTACATTTTCCATCGTTTGAGATTTACAGTATGATATCGCATAAATGGAGTGTAAAACTTTATTGTGTAGTATGACATTTCTGATGACTAGATCAGAAATGAGGTCTCGATACTGCAGTATAGTGACAAATTGAAATTATATTTTGCCCCTCAGTCATCAAGCTGCAGATGACGTCATGTTCCAATATTGAAGTCTTCAACAGTATTAAATTAAATAGGAGTGAAGTGACACAATGATGGAAGTACTAAGTATGCAGTTGTCATATTCGTCTCATGTCAAAAAAGCATAGTAAAACAACATATGATAACACTGCAACCATGTATAAATATTACCCAAGTACTAACAAGTATATTTGTTAACATTCTAATACATATCTCTTACTGATGTCACACTTATCTTTATACCTAAAGTTCAAGCAAAGCATCCCAAATCTGACATTATAGAACAAACACCACACAACATGGGGAAGTAGTATTGAATTGAACATTTCAATAGTTAAAACAACAATAAAAATTGCTTAAATCAAGGTTGCGATCTTGATATAAAGAACAGTCCCATTATATATGGATATTTGTCAGTTTAAACTAAGTATTGTATGCCATAGAAAAGGCAATTCATCCAGTAGACTGGTTTCGTTCTTATTTGGAATTCATCACGTACTGTCCAGAATTTGCCGCGGACAGGGCTCGAACCTAGGTACGTCTGCTTCGGAATCTGTTTCTCTAACCAATGAGCCACTCTGCTGCATATTACACACTATTTTCACTTTATACTAGCTAATGTTTTTTGGTTAGTCATTTTTTAGGTAGAGCCTAAATAGAATCCCTTCAACTCTCAAGTTCCAACTAACTATCCACGATCTTTCCTTATAGAACAGATATCCCGTTAAATGTAGAAGTGATATTGAATGAAAATTTACATAATTAAACGAGGATTGGTTGCGCGGGCGGTGATAACAATCAATTTTTAATCAAGGTTGCGATCCTGATTTAAACACCTGACCCATTATGTACATGAATATGTTAGTATAAACTTGGCATTGTATAGTGTGGAAAAGGCAATTCATCCAGTAGACCGGTTTCGTCCTTATTGGGAACTCATCACGTAATGACCAGAATTTGCCGCGGACAGGGCTCGAACCTAGGCACGTCTGTTTCGGAATCTGTTGCTCTAACCAATGAGCCACCCTGTCGTACAATTCCCACAATTTTCAGTTATATACTGGAAAATATTTCTTGGTTCTTCTTTCCTTTAAGTAGAGCCTATATGGCGTTCATTTGTACCTAATGTTCTCACAAACCATCCGCCATGATATTATAGGAGACACGGCATTGTATGGAGAAGTGGTATTGAATCAAAAATTTAAAAAGTTAAATGAACATTGGTTGCGTGGACGGTGATAAGAATTACTTTAATCAAGTTAGCGACCTTGATATAAACAATAGTCCCATTATATACGTACATTTTTCAGTATAAACTAAGCATTGTACAATGCAGAAAAGGCACTTCATCCAGTACACTGCATTTGTACTTATTCGGAACTCATCACTTACTTTCTACAATTTGCAACTGACAGGGCTCAAACCTGGGCACGTCTACTTCTGAATCTGTTCACCAACAATGGGACTTCTCTGCCGCACACTACATACAATTTTCAGTTTTATACTAACTAATGTTTATTGGTTATCCACTTCTTTAGGTAGAGCATATACACCATCCCTTTAGACATAAAGTGCTACAACTAATTATCAACAATTTGTTATAGAAGAACAGATACTGCAATGTATAGGGAAGTTGCATTGAATTTAACATTTAAATAAGTAAATGAATATTTATTTGCGGGCGGTGATACAAAATATTGCAATCAAGGTTGCGATCTTGATAAAAGCACCTGACCCATTATGTACATACATTTGTCTTTATAAACTAAGTATTGTATAGGAACTACCAGTACATCGGTTGCCCGATTTTTGTAAACTCATCACGTACTGCCCAGACTTTGCCGCTGACAGAGTTCGTACCTGGACAAGTCCGCTGCTTTATCTGGAAAGTACGTTATGAATTCCCTATAAGGGCGAAACTAGTCAACCGAATGTTGGCTTTCCTACACCACACAATACTTAGATTATACTGGCAAATGTATGTACATAATGGGTCAGGTGTTTATATCAAGATCGCAACCCTGATTAAAGTAATTGATATCACTGCCCGTGCAATAAATTTTCATTTATTCTTTTGGAATGTGAGCCTTAATAAAATTCATAGTACCATTTCCATGTGCAAAAATAAAAAGAAATTTTATCAGATACAAGAACCGCTTCTTTCTCATTTTCTTCTCAAGTATCTACAAATGAACAACGGTTTATAAATTGAAAGGCAATACAAGATAGAAAAATGTAAACATGGAGTGTAAAATAAGGGAACGACCTATAAATTGCGTGCGTCACCTCCAGCTCAAGCTCAATGCCTGAACATGTTTCTTCTGCTTGCATAAATCCGGTTGCAATTTGTTTCATATGTGGCTAACTGTCTTTTTTTATTGCATTTAGCAATTATATTAAATGCTACGTCTGGAGAACTTACGTGTGAGGTTTCACAAAAGTGTAGCGCAAATGAAGACGTGTATCCACCATTTGATTTGACACTGGCGATTAAGTTGCAATTTTCTCTCATTTGAGTAATTAACCGTCTGGTCGATCGACTTACCTAAGTTGCGTAATAGTTTAAGTAAACGAACTAACAGTTTAGCCAATGCATTAACCGGAGAATTGACCATTGATAAAATTGGCTTCATAGGACAACCATTTTTGTGTGTTTTTGGTAATTCGTACATTGATGGTGTAGATGATCCAACTTGCTTGCGCTTCTGTGCAGTGGCCTCATCAATTAAACCGGCATCTGTCAAGATCTTAATTTCATCTATTACTCTGCGCTCCACTTTGTCTATTTCATCTGATTTATCTGCTAGACGCGTGAATTTTGTATTGCCATTCTACACGTTTTTCATCTTTTGTATGTAGTCAGATTTTTCCAGTATAACAACGCTCTCGCCTTTATCAGCGCGTAGTATTTTAATGTCTGCATTAATGCTGAAAAATTTAAGCGCATTTAAATGACGCATTATCAATGCACGCTGGCCTGCGCACTTGGACGATTTCAAATGTGACGCCTAGTCAACTAATGTAGCCTTGAACCAGTTTTTATAATCAATACTGGTAGATTCTAAGTCAGCTGTTTGCTCAAATAGCAATTCAAATGCTGCCAGAAAATCAACATCGCATTTATTCGAAGAATGAATTCAATAATTTCGGCCTATCGATAGTACCTCTATTGTTAGCTAATCGCTTGGTATTTTTGATAAGTTAAGAACGCTTGTATCAAGATCGGTCGGTATTAAATCACACAAAACTCCAGGTTTTATATCTTTTTCTAATTTCTGTAATATTCTTTTTTTATATATTATTATTATTTATTAAAAGGGGAATTAAACAGAAACAGACGTATTACGGACCAGAAAAGAAAACAGTCTACCTGAAAACCTCATTTAAGGGGATGCAGTTTCTCGAATAGCACAAAAGTAAATCGAAGCGGCATTAACACGCACATTTAATGCAGCTAAACTACGAGTGTTATTCAGGGTAACCCATTTGCCGTTACCAGCAATCAAAGAAAAACAGCCGTTAATGTCGACATCAAATATTAGTTACCAATATTCATGAGCAAGTTATCGATCAACTTACATAGGCCGATCGACCAGACGGTTAATTACTGGAATAAAAGAACATAGCAACTAAAACGCCGGTTTTAAATCAAATGGTGAATACACGTCTGCAATTGCGCAACACATTGTTGAAACCTCACACGTATGTTTTCTAGACGTAGCATTTAAAATAATTACTAAATGCAATACCAAAAGGGAGTTAGCCACATACGAAACTTTATGGATAAAAAGTTGCAACCGGATCAGTAAATTATGGAAAATACATGAAGAGTTACCAGTTAGTACAAAAACGGTCTACTCGATGAATTTCCTATTTTGCACTATAAAATGCTTAGCTTATACTAACAAATGTATATACATATTGGGTCAGGTGTTTAAAACAAGATCTCAACCTTGATGAAAAATAAACATACTACTCCCATCATATTTAGAGCAGTGTTAAACAAACCTAATACCAAGACAAACAATGGACACTGAGCTCAGTGTTATTGTATTTAACACATATGCAAGACTAATCCTTGTATACGCAACAATTATCTGGAACCCTACAAGCAATGAACTATCTAGATAACTAAAAGTACTTTGAGAATACCGTGTTTTCTGGACTTAAAAGAATTATTTTTCATAAAAATAGGCCATGCTTCTTATCTATGAAAAAACCCGTCTGAGAGAAATATTAAATGTATTGTAAATAGATTAACCACAACCTGGTTCTATTTTGTTCTGCTGTAATGCATTTCCTTATTAAATTTTGCTGCAATTTAGGTTAAAGACCTGGAGCAATTTATTTTTCTGTCTTATCTACCAATCACAAATAACGATTTCAACTCTTCAACTACCTAAAAGCTACGAAGCTGTGTGGTAACTTAATGTGCATTCTTCAGAACATTACCTATGTGATTATAAAACCTGCATTGAAAAAAAACAAGAACAGCATCTAAGTCGTTATTGTAAGACATTAGTAAAACTAATGATGGAAATTAAATCAAAACCTAAATGACCTTCTAAGTAATTTTGTATTAAGTCTTGCGCAACTAGCAACAAATTTGTGCAGTTTGACCAGAAGGATAATCATCATCATGCCCATTCATACAAAAGTCAAAAGTGGTTAATGTTTCAGTGCCATATAACCATAAGGAGTAAAAAGATATATAAATAAAAACAGAAATAATATTTTAGACAAATTATTAGTGAGATTTACGAGAGAGAGAAGGAATACCTAGTTACTATGAGTAAATTTATCAGGATAACTCACAGAAATGAGGCAAACTAAACCTCTCCACAACACCATTATGGCCAAATTAGCATTCGGAGAAGACAACATCAGCAATACACCTTCCTTGCGGCTTTCACCGTATCACGTCATAAACAAACCAAACCTTGCAACTAGCTTTGCCCTACTAAGAAAAGAAATTTACGAAGATGATTCTACTAGACATCTGCAACAAGATCGCCACTGAGCTAGATTCGATGCCATAGGGCTAGGGGCTTCTAACCAAGAACTATGATACGCACGAGGACCGCATCCTGGCAGACGAGTAGGTCCTATACTACCCAATTTAGATGTAACTTCAACTGTTTCCACCATGTCAAAATCTGCCCACCATGTTTCTTACGCCAAGCTGGTGCTGGATGAGAGAACAGAGCTCTACTGGGCAATCGAAATGAGGGCATACGCAAAACGTGACATAGCCAAAGAAATTGATGGAGATTAATTTGTTTGCTAAATAGGATCACTTATTGGCAGATCCAAAAATACGTCTACGGATGTCAACGCTAGTGAATCGTTGGTGGTAACCAACATGTGCCATACTTCTCAAACAACGATGATCAAATGCCTGTAATCGTCTCAAATCATCAACTCTAAAAGGCGAAGTTTCACTAGCGTATAGTAAGACTGCGCGTACAGATGTATTGTAAACACAACCTTCAAGGCAGAGTGAAATATTCGAGTTTCTCCATAAATGACGAAGGTTCGAGAAAGCTACTCTAACTTTCGCGATTCGTATTCTCACCTCGTCGGACATATTGCCTAAATTATGGATAGAGCTCCCAAGAAATTTATTCCTGTCGACTATGACTAGATCTTCATTCTGCAGTCGCAGCGTTGGAGCGAGTGGTGGGTGATCCTGTAGCAGTCTTTCATTTAGAGAAGGATATATCAAAGGCAGCACGAACGGAACATATAATCTTGTGAACAGTCGTTTCGTGCTTACTGAGTAAGAGCCGGAATTACGCCCTCTACCCACTACATATTTGGGTGAGGAATGTGGGAAAATCGGACGGTACTAGGTAATTATATTTATAATTTTCTTCAATTACTAAAATTCTTTAGAAATAAACTTTTCTACTTCATGAACAAAACTATGCGCGATGGTATAACTTCCATGATCATCATCAGAGTACGACGGCAAACTGGCTAGCGAAGATCAAACCGCATTTCATATATATGGAAATCAAAATTAGATATCCGCCTCTCATCTCTAATAGTCTTGCATACATTGTACATGAATGGAAATGTCGGCTGCACAATTTCTATGCAGTCACGATCATTAGCTGTTTGTAGCTTTCGCCACACACAAATATATAGACAATACAATTAAACAATAATTGATTGCGCGAGTGGTTGATTTCCATATATATATGCAATGCGGTTTGATCCTCGCCAGCCAGTTTGCCGTCGTACTCTGATGATGATCATGGAAGGTCGAAACGCGTCAGTGCGTTGCGACTGGCGGTAGTCTTGTTATGTTGTTCGGCGAATGGCTAAATACAATGGGATTGGTGTTTACTTCAAGCTCGCAAACTTGATTTAAAGAATTGTTACCACCACCCGCGCAATCAATTATTGTTTAATTGTATTAATTATAACTATTGTTACATATGGAAGCTGGCCTTAAATATGAAGAAGTTGATGTTGTGACTTTTGATCATAGAGAAGTTAAACTAAGCGATAAAGCGAACACGTTTATTATGTAAACCATTAGAGAACATTTCAAATATATTGAGCCTGGAGCGTGTTTATAAATAAGGACAATTTAGAGGTAGCATCTTCGTCAACAAAAATAGATGAGCAATTTATTTGGAAATTCAAACTTTAATATTAATTAGACATTAGATATAATCTGTAAAAAATGTTACAATTTCTGTAAATACTTTACTTAAACCAATTAATGGATTTTTATCGTTAGTTTTCACTTGGTTTTAGCTCTTACATTTTGTCCTGACATTCGGTTGCATTTGTCTGCTATCTTTCATTTTCATTGATCGTTTCGGCTATAAAACATTGTATATATATCATAATAATGCAGAGCCATACAATAGCCAAATGTGACTAATGTTTCACTTTCATATAACAATAAGTTGTTCATGGTTATGTGTGGACTGTAAAAGATCACTGATTCGCACATTCCTAGTGAGGATATTAAGTTTATTAAAGCATAAAAATAAAAACATTCAAGATTTCTACAACTTTTGTAATTTTATCATCAATTCCTGCAAACCGACCACGAAAACTGCATTTCGTCTTGTTCAACTACATTACGCGGATCGTTTTCAAATATATATATATATATATAGTTAGTATAAAATACAAATAGCATTAGCTAGCAAGGAAAATTAATCCAGCATGCCGGTTTCGTACTTATTTGGAACTGTTGAAATACTATCCAGAATGAGCTGTGGGCAGATCACAAACTGGGTCACATTTGCTTCAGTCAGAGAGCCTATCCATTGCGCAACCCGTGCTGCACACCACACGCAATTTGTAGTCATATACCCACTTATGCATTAGATTAGCCTTTCATTCAGGCGTAACATATTTGGAATTTCTTAACAACTGCAGTTCTAATTAGTCCCACATAATCTATCGTTACACCACAGACACTATGCCGAAGAATCAATACGATGTCTCTGCCAGCATGATTGCTCTTCCAGGTTAGAACCACTAATCTCTGTTTGCTAATATTATCATCAGATGTCTCAAAACAACTTATCTTCCCCCGGAATGGCTTAACTCGACGATCTCTCCTATCCCAAAAAGTGGCACATCTTCGATCTACTCATTCAAAGATCTCCGCCCAATAACTGTCGTCTCTGCCTTCAGTCAGTCTGGGAATAGTAGCATGAACCTTGCCGGGTCTAAAGGGATACAGCCAACATCTGGCTTCATGTGAAACTTCGAGTTTTGTCTAACTGTTAAAAGTGCTAAATGGAATGAGGGCAAGCGTCCCAGACACGAGGAGAAAGTTTCACCTGCTGAAGGAAATTGGCCATTGGAGTCTGAGCAGATAGAGATCATCAGCTTTGGTTGGCAGATTATCTAAAAGAAGCAGTCCGAATACAAACCATCCTCACTAGGAATCGGCGACCTAGTGTTCTTTTATAGTCAAATATAACTATGAACGACTTATGGTTATATGGCAGTGAAACATTAGTCAATTTTGGCTTAATCATGGCTCTGTATGATGATGATGATTACCTGACGCGAGATCTTATTCAATTTCTTCAGCCTTTCTGGTCCAAAAGGATCCGAGATCGACTTTTAGACTGCGCTTACGTTAGCGTCTTACCTTGCGTCGAGTAGTATTACAGTATAACTTTACAGCAGGCTCGCAATAATATACACCCACTCGCTAAAAGTTACCAACGTAATGGCTTTGCAGATGCCAATTCCACATAACCACTAATGCATAAAAAGTAAGTTCAATTGAATGACTAGTGATCACCACAAAATTATGATACATAACGCCGACTGAGGACAATGTATAAGTATTTTGCTGGAGAAGCAGCTGTACCCAATATATTTTATTCTTAGTGCCGGTAAAATTGAATCTACTTAAAATTAATGTGTTAATACGCTTTACAGTGTAGGTGCACTTAATATATGGTGAGTTTTCTTTAGAGTAGAACATGGAATAGTCTCTTGAAAGTTGTTGCGTGTGGTTGCGTAGTGCGATTATCATATTTAACATATTCACGTCTTTCTTTCGTGGGTGGTCGATTTGCACTCTCGGTTCCGCAATGATCCGATTGAGCCTCATTTCCAAGTACGAGTTGCGTTCGGATTCGCGATGGCATCAACACGGGGGCTTTCACACTTTTCATACTAACCAATGGAAATGAAAATCGATTTAACCTTGACTGTTTGACAATTGGGTGCCTAATTTTCAGTACCATCTTCAGAAGTTCAATAACACGAAGTCCACTGATTACACCACATTTCATCAAACGTCTTCATTTCATTTCCAGTGGTTAGTACGAATGGTGTGAAAGCCTTCGCAGTGATGACGCCAGGAAGCCGAACTCAACGCATAATTGGGAATGAGGATCAATCGGAACTTTGCGGGACGGACAGTGTAAATCGACCACCCACGAAAGAAAATCGTGGATACTTTAAATTGAATAACATCATTTGAAGTTGATTATTTTACTGAATTAAAACACAGGTGCAAGGAAAGTGCACTGTCCAACACTGCTTGACCAAATATATAGTGTACTTCTGACGACGTGTCGGCTCCTAATGATAGGTCACCTTTAAACACTTAACACATACGCAAATGACATATTTGTTATGCCGATTTTGGCCTATTCTTTTGGTCCTATATGAACCAACTTGTAACCAGTTACATCATGCCAACAAATAAATACCATTTTGCATCTCGTAAATTAAAAATGGCAAATATACTGACCACACACAAAACGGAACAAAATCATCTAATAGCGGATATAAGCAGTGATGGTTAATTATATTGGCAAACCTAGCTTTTTAAGACAAAGTGATGCTCATTTTGTGCCATTCTCTCACTGTTTTTATGCCAAATTTATGTAAATGAATTATTTTTTATTAAAGCTGGCTTCCCTAGCCAATAAGTAATTGCAGAAAATTAAAATACCATGCCCGTTGGCTAGGAGTTCATTGGTAGAAAATTTCACAATAATCTGTAAATACACTGAAAGTTGCGGTGGGATTCAAGTAGGTGAGATTACAAGTAAAGCTTTCGAACAGAATTTTATTTAATTAACAATACACATAGTAATCTATTATACTGAGCATAATTTGTAAAAAAATAAATTCAATTAACAGTCACTTCATTAAATTCCTATACGAGACGTCTGACTGGAAGCGCAATTGTTCCTTCTTAACCAATATC
This sequence comes from Eudiplozoon nipponicum, assembly GCA_029291075.1. NCBI lineage: Eukaryota > Metazoa > Platyhelminthes > Monogenea > Mazocraeidea > Diplozoidae > Eudiplozoon > Eudiplozoon nipponicum. The sequence goes on along the minus strand of JAQBSW010004964.1, from coordinate 40,747 downwards.
ACTTCTTCTTATGCCCAGGCTATTTACTAGTAAATAGATTCGGAGTGTGAAGTCTCTTTTGGCTAGCCTCCAATTTCCACTATTCGCCCTTGATTCTAAATTTGTAACTTTTTCCTCCCCGATAACATTTCTATTCTATCAAATCCAAATTTTGAATACTTTGCCACAATTTACTCTACTTAATCTTTTCCATTTGTTTCAGTGAACAACCGGAAACTTGAAAAATCAACCGGACCATCTGACGGTATACATCGGACGCTGGTTCCTTCTCGCCTTTTATCAGTCGTAACGTCGCTCGACGGAAGCCAGTGAATCCTGCACGCGACAGCAACATTCTGACTCTCCACAAGCTTCAGTCTAGGCGACTTTATACTAGTTAATACTACCCTACAGAATTTCTAAATCCACGACAAAGAACTCCTTCGGTCGACCTCTGTAGCTGGTCCTCCCTCGCCATCTAACTCAGACTCAAATTCGTCTGTCCGACACTAGCAAATCCCAAATTGATACTGGGACTCTTCACGATTAGTATTCTAGTCGATTCTACCTAGTCAAATTGTATCTCGTTTTCACCAAAAAGAACTATCACGAAGTCGATGAAAGCGCTTCTCTTTCTCAATTCCTCCCTTCTCTATGGTTAAATATTTTCCTAGTCACAATTCCATTCAACTCAATATATCTGACTTTTGATTTTTACATCATCATTTCAATTGTTGTGTTTGTTGGCCATTGTTGCCAAATGAATGTATAATAATTATTATTTTGGTTCAGGGTTGATCAAACCGTACACATCAACGTGCGTTACTTTTATTTTAATAAAACTGACTTTTGCTAACTATAACCAACAATCGTAATTCGACGGACATTAATGGTCTGGGTTTTTTGTTTACGGAAGTTAGTTTAATAGACAAATGATAATGCTAGCACACAAAACTCCAGGAAGCAACAGACCAGTAAAGTATTATTACAATCTAACAAACTCTGACCTGGCATTTATGAGACTCTCGACCGATAATAAGGTGGGAGTTTCAACTACGATAGTCTAGGAATATATTAGGGACATTATCGTAAGCCTCTACACTTATTAGATGGTGATAAATATTATTAACTAAATAAATAATAATGTAATTCACCTGCCTACTCAGGAAAAAATTCCGATTATTAATATAAGTTTCCAGAATAGTTAAGTTACATGTACAGGATCAGTGGTATATATGCAATTATTCCTGTTAAATTCAATATTAACCTAAAATAGTATATTACGCCTAGTAATAAAATTATTTAAAACACAAATAGGCTGAAGCGTATTCATAAAGTATTCAAAATTTATAGGAAAAACAAATTTAGCACATACATATTAAATGGCAGAAGATATAAGGACTTATAAAAAATTATTTATATAACTATGTCATTAAATTGAACATATAATCAAGACAAAACATTTATAATGCCACTGTGACGAACAACAAATGTTTTAGTACATTTAATCAAATACTAAAAAGTGCGTACTGTAACGACACAAATCAATCGCCGACATATTGCGTAAATTAAATTCAAATTTATTTACGTTGCACCAATGAGAAAAAGCAAAATTGCCGTTTAACCACGTTTAACCACGTTTAACCAATAGTATGCAAGTACACATATTGCATGCTATTTAAGCACGGTAATTTACCATGCAAGTCAGTTGGTCGTATCTGCGTTCTGCCTCGTGTTACACATGTGCGTGCTGTCGGCTGTCAATACCTACGCTGGATATTGATTTGTTTCACCAACAATTGGCAACATTCGTGACGCACCGTGTTGCACTTCAACACACATGATAACAACAGCAGGAATCACAACCAGAGTCCACCCAAGGAACAGAACATCAACTTACATATATATAACTTACGCGAACGCCGCCAAGGCCCTCTTAAGGGCCCCCATATCAGTAACTAATCTCTATTCAGAGCACCTTAACCGAGTTTGTAACGTCGTACGGCATTTACTTGAAGCCGGGGCGTTTACAAAACTAACGTAGAGAATAAAAAAGTTAGGATTTCTAAGTTTTCAGATTATGTAATATAAATTAAAAATGTCATTTCATGGATTGACATTCATTTCATTGATTGACATTGATCCAATGATAGGGCAAGCCATGTGACCAATCAATTTACTAATCGGATGCGATCTACAAATATTTAACCAAATACATTTCCCACATAACACACTATGACTTGTTCATCACATACGTACGCTATCGCCTTCTGTCTTCATGATTGTTTACGCCAGATTTCTCTTTTACACAATAAAAAGACAAAAGCTTTAAAAATACGGAACAGAACAAACTTTCATTATGTTTATTTTCATGATGCTGTTATTAATGATGTGTTTGAGATTAAACTTATGCAAGAAATTAAGGATTTAGTCATAACTATTCAATGTACAGCTTCTGCTGAGAGACATATTGAAAGTATAGTAGGCAGTGCCAAGAAAAGATGGGCACTAATAAATCGAAATATCTTATCAAATGATATAAAACTTCAAATGTATATAATATGGATTAGACCGGTACTAGAATATGCTGTCGCTACTTGGAATCCATTAAAAAAGGGTTTGTCTAATAAGATAGAAGCTGTACAAAGAAAGGTTGTGAAACATATTAGTCCTATTTCTTGCACTATATACGCCTCTAGATTACAGTTTGTGTCATTGCAATCTCTGTGGTTTCGGAGGATGTTATTGTATAAAAGTTTTCCATTTGAACCAGTGGACTGGTGCCTATATGACTCCGATAAGAAAGAGTCATGAAGTTGGAACTAGATCTGGACATTTGGCAATATCTCCTCCTTTGGTGGGGAATGTAGCGAGCAAGTTATTCTCTTTCTCGAAAATCTACAAAATTTATAACCAATTGCCGAAGGGGCTTAGAGAAATGCCTCCATCTAAGATGTCTTTTAAAACTTTATCTACTGAACTTGAAAAAGTCTGTAATCCTGCTGATATTTTTTATTTTTTTGATTATGATAATACTTTCTCATGGTTGAATAAACGACAAGGATAATTGTTATCGGAAACAGATTTTCTTGAGATTTTTATTTACAAGTTTTGTATTATTATAATTGAAATGTTATGCACTATATCTTCAAATTAGTTAACATTACATACAATCAATTGCTAGTCATGGTTCTCAATTTTGCATAATGTTAATTGTTCCTAATTTGATGATGTATATATTATTCTTTTCAGTCGAAATTTCTGATATTGATATATTGTATTGTACAACTAGTGAGATATACCTATCTACATGAGATTAATTGCACAATTATTGTGATGTGATAATTATTTTAATATATATTGTACAATTTCCAATTTTATTATTTGATGGAATATTTGTGGTTTGAATCCAAATAAAGATATTCTATTCTATTCTATTCTATTCTATTCAACTCTATTTCTCTATTTAGAAAAGACCAGTAACGACACAAAGCAACTCGCCGATATATTGCGTAAATTAAATTCAATTCAATTTACGCTGCACCAATGAGAAAAAAAGCGAAACTTGAAGTTAACCAATAGTGTGAAAGTAGCCAATTAACCCGGCTTCAAGTAAATGTCGTACGACGTTACAAACTCGGTTAAGGTGCTCTGAATATAGATTTGTTACTGATAGGGGGGCCCTTAAGAGGGCCTGGTCGTGCCTTCTACTGAATTATTCAGAGTGTGAAGATGTCCTAGAGCCTTGGGTGGACTCTGGCTGTTGTTCCTCCTGTTGTCGAGTTGTAATCACGATGTGGAAAACGTCGTTCAGGTTCTGAAATTAATTGGCTCGTCTCGTTGGTTGTACCGCAACAAGATGAGTCACGGATGTAGCTAATTGTTGGTGAAACAATCAAATAACCAGCGTAGGTATTGACAGCCGACAGAAAGCCTACGCGTAACGCAAAGCAGAATGCAAATTCGACAACTGACTTGCATGGTAAATTGCCGTGCTTAAATAGCATGCCATAGTAATATATGTCTACTTGCAAACTATTGGTTAAACGGCAAGTTTCGCTTTTTTCTCATTGGTGCAACGTAAATAAAATTGAATTTAATTTCGGCCATTAATTTGTGTCGTTACAACACTTTCCTCTCTGAAAAAAAGGAAAAAAATTCCTCTCTGCGAGGCTAGATAAGAAATGTATGACAGTGTTCGAATCAAGTTAAGCAAAAATATGATGAACCATAAATGCTGGGCTTAAATATGCTTGTTGGTTGCTTCAACAATGATATGATGCCAGGTATCCACTAGGAATTGCTACACAAATTGTTAGCTCTAGTGGTCGGTCATACCACGTGAGGCAAAATACAGTAGTGTAAGTTTGGGGAGCCGCACCGTGAAGATTTCGAGGTAAATCGCCTCTGGCTACCGGGTTGTAAACGGGTTGATCGTCATCAATGTTTGTGACAAAATCTCGACGTTATCATAAACATTAATAAATAATCTTTAAACAGTAATTAAACTGGTGGTGGTGCTGGTGTTGCCACACGAAAGCGTTAGCTCTAAGTAGCTGGTCATACCAAAATAGGCAGTGTAATGTCATATGTGAGAAATACATTATAATGTAAAAATATATACATTAAAATCAAAGTTAACTGCATAAAAATATGTACACGAACATTGCCTCAGAGATTGCATAATACAAAAGAACTGTTCAAAAATGCTACACAATTGTTAGCTAAGAACAGCTGGTTATGCTACGTGAGACAAATACGAAAAATAACGTAAGGTTTAAAAAAATTTGATAGTTAATGTTAATGTTTAAAAAAAATCAATTACGCGTTATACAAAGCAGGATATTGAGATTGTGGGCAGACGGAGCCTGAGACGTGTGTAGAAGGTTGAACGCTCTCAGGATCAGGCGGTTCGATAAACGGTTTCAACCTGTCTATGCTTACTGATGTCGGTATAACGCCTTGCATAATAATGAAGTATTTTGGTTGTCTGAGCAAAATTGGGTAAGGACCGCGATACTTTGGTTGTAGTGGTGCAACAGCATTGTCGTTGCGAACGAGTACTCTCTTGCAGCTGTGGAGCTGTGGGTGAACGAAAACTGGACGAGGCGTATGTCTCGGCTGCTGTTCAGACATGTTACCGAAATGAAGTCGAAGGCGAGTAGCTTCGTCTTGTGGGCCACCTTGTGGTAGTAGACGTGGGAGCTGACTAGGCAGGCGTAGATCCATGCCATACAAAAGTTGTGACGCAGATGTTTTAATGGATTCACGAGTACGGGAACGCATGGCAAGCAGAACTAAAGGTAGTGCATCGATCCAGTTGCCATTAATGGACGAGGATGCTAAAGCAGCTTTGAGTTCCCTATGCATTTTCTCTACCATGCCATTAGCTTGGGGATGGTAGGCAGTCGTCTGGCGTAAGATGCATCCCATGTACCGCAAGGTGGTTTTGAAACGATCAGATGAGTAGCAAGTGCCTCTGTCCGTGATGACCTCATTGGGAACACCATAATTGGATATCCATGCAGAGATAAAACCATTAGTTACTTCGACTGCAGAAATGGTGCCAAGAGGTAATGCCGCAGGCCACCGTGTAAATCTATCGATCATAGTTAGAAGGTAACTGTAACCTTGAACCTTTGTCAGATGAACTATGTCGATGTGGACGATGGCTAGGCGAGAAGTAGTTCGGAATTGTTGCAACTTAGAACGAGTGTGTCGTGTGATCTTTTTTTTCTGACAAATAACACACTCGGAGATACATCGTTTAACATTCTGCCTAAGTCTGTGACCCCAGAAACGATCTGTAAGAAGTCGGACAGTCGCTTGGCTTCCTTGGTGAGAAAATGAGTGAATTGAATCGAAAACTTTTCTCTGAAGGCTGGTCAGCAGAACTGGTTTGTTGGGCTGCGTTCCCGTGAAGTAAACAATTGGTAAGCCTTACCACAGACGGCATATAAACTTGGTTGGGTGACGGGCTATTGATCCTTGAATGTGAATGTCACCGCGTTGTTCCGTTCGCAGGAGAGTTGGCGTTAGTGCAGGTTCACTGAGTGCCAAGGAGTTGACAGTAAATGGTGACGGCGAAGGTGGTTGTAGAGAGACGTCTGGCCTGGACAGGGCATCTGCAATGAAGTTCTGTTTGCCCTTGACGTGAAAGACGTCAAATTGTCATTCGCTTAGACGAGAAAGCTGTCTTTCCACTCTGGCAGGGTACTTGGCGATAGATGAAGTTGCGTTTCGTAGTGCGCTAACTAGTGGTACATGATCTGTGAAAACAACAAATCTGCTACTGCCAATGATGCTGATAAAATGGCGCACTGCGTCGTGGATGGCGAGAAGTTCTCGGCCGAAAGTGTCGAACCTCGTTTCTACTGGTTGGAGATTACGCGAGTAGAAACTGATAGGCTACCGAAATCCGTCGATCTCTTGTTCCAACGTGGCTTCAATAGCGAATTCAGAAGCATCTGTCGTGAGTAGAAATGGCTTTTCGAAATCTGGATGTGTTAGCATTGTGGCATTTGCTAACGAGTTGATGGCAAGTCGAAGTAATTCCTCGTCTTCGGATGACCAAGCAATGATGGAATACTTGCTAAGTCCTTTTCGGTTCCGCAGGTGCCTGCACAAAGGATAAAGTTGTTTTGAAAGGCCCGGATATGACATACAATAAGCAAAGTCGTCGCGAAGTATGTTGTCCATGAATCTTTGAAATGTCTGAGTAGCACACTTAAGTCCAAAAGGTATGTAAAGATATTCAAAAAGGCCAAATGGAGTGATGACTGCAGTTTTCTCGATATCCTCTGGTGCTACCGGGATGTGATGGTAGGCTTGTCTGAGGTCAATCACTGAAAAGAAATTGCTGCCGTTGAGTTTTTCAAGTAAAGTGTTAATATTTGGAATAGGATATGCATCAGATTTTGTCACTGAATTTAGCTTACGGTAGTCTCCGCAGGCTCTGTACGATCTGTTTGATTTAGAGACTAAGTGCAGTGGTGACGCCCATGAACTTTTCGATGGTCTGATAATTCCCTCTTCCAAAAGCATTGAGAATTCTTCTTGGGCAGCTTTCAGCTTAGCAGGAGCCAGTGGTCGCTTCTTGAGTGCAATAGGTTGTCCTTCTGTGACGATATGATGCATCGTGTTGGAGACTCGAAGCGCTGACTTGTTAAGATCGAAAAGCGATTTGTATTTTCGAAGAGCTGCTGATATCTCTGCTGAATGATGCACTGGGGTTGGCTGAATGACCTGTAACTCCAAACGCTCGACAGTTGTAGTAGCCACCTTTAAGACAAATAATGAACAAAGGGTCTTATCTAGGGCAGACATTATTTCAACAGAAATTCCTCGCAGAAGCGCCCGTATAAGAATGAAGCAGTCAGCCCAATGAGAAAAGCAGACTTCGAGCTGAAGTGAACATAAATTAATTAATGTGTAAATTTGTTTTATTAAATCGATGCTCGTTGTGCGAGCAAAATTCTATATATATAATCAAGTAAAAATAAAGCATTTGTGGTACATTTAATATGTCTTCTGATGGGTTGGAAACGTTGATTCAGGCATTGACTTCTCAAATGAATAATTTAACTGCAGAATTAGGCATAATTAAGGCTCGTTTAGACGATACGCTAATAATGAACACGGAAGACATACATGTACGTGGACCATCCAACACAGGTGGACAAAACACAAGTGTCCAAAAACTTTGCTCAAGTCCGGTAGAGGGGTCGATGATCTTTTGATAGGCAAGATCAACAATGAGCCGAAATTTCAGTAGCAAATCAAGGCCTATTATATTATGTGAGACCTTGGCAATGATGAAGTTGTGGGAAAATTCACGTCTTAGACCTATGTTGAGTGTGCGGTACCGTCAGCCATATGTTGGTATGGGATCGCCTGTAGCTATTGCGTGAAGAACGCCTAGCGACATCTCGGCCATTGAATCACCCTTGAGAACTGAGACTGCCGCTACTGTGTCTACGATGAACTCTTCGCCAGTTTTGAAATCAAGAAGGTGCAGAAGCTCGTTGGGCTGTTTGGGCGGGTCATGCAAACAAGTAGACTGGTGGTTGCGACCGGCGTTGTCCGTTTGGTTCTCTATGTGAAAAAATTTGGCGTGGACGAAAAGAGTCGACAGGGATGTCGGATTGTAGTCGGCTTCTTCCCTGTGGAGCCGTTGATGCCGTTAATGTGCAGAAAGTATGGTCTTCTACTTCCTGTGCCAGACATTTCCCGATACTGATGCACCCTTGTGCCTGCGGTCTGTTGTCCTTTCCGTCAGCTGTGGAAATTGGCACTCATTCGGAAATTCTTCGGAACGACAAAGACAAACTTGGCAAGCATAAAAAACTTCTGGTGTTTATAACACCAGTTCTTTGGAGCATATTTATTAAAGGATTGCGGAGATCTCGATCGCCGCCTACCGTTGTAATTGGGCTTAGGAATGAATTTGGGTCGAGCATTCACTTGATTTAGCTCGGATTTGGTAATGGCCAATCCTTCTAGAACTTTAGCCATGTTCGCCACTGTTCTCTCTAAAGAGGAGATTCTATCATCTTGCGGGGGTGAAGAAAAGGATGATGGATTCACTTTGGGTTCCAAAACCATATATTCTAACTCTCATCTCTCAGATAAGTCATCTATAGAGAGAGTGTTGGGGAGCTGTCTGGCAAAGAGTTTTAATGTTTGGGGAAGATTGTTAATAAAAACAACCTTAACCTCATGGTCAGATATGTTGGTTTTATACCAAAGTTTCCGTAATTCCCTCAGTATTTCTATGGGGCCAAGATTTGGCATATCTAACTGCGCGTATTTGTTTATTATCTGCTCAGTTTCAGTGGGTCCAAGCAAGGATTCTACCTCGTTTTGTAGGCCCAAGATAGGATTAGGTAGCTTCCTAATGGCCTCAAGCTTAGGACAAATCCGTCGCTGCAATTCAGAAGGTAGTTTAGCAAAAACCTTTGACAGTTTTTGATGACTGTCATAATCAGGAAACAGGGAGAAAGCGGAGTCTACGCGCATAAAAAATAACTCACTATCTCCATCCCAAACAGGAACATCAATATCTAAAATTGGACCTGACATTTTAACAATCTTACAGGATCTTAAAAGCATAAATTTATAAGCAATATGAAAAAATATAAATATACTTTAACGAAACGCTTACCCACAAAAAGCTTCCACAGATGAATGAGCGCAGCACGTCACAGTAACTGCTTCCAAAAATCCGCAATTGAGCCTGTCCAGTACGTACGGTACCGTTTTGTACGTAGAAAAGATGAACAGAGGCCCCGTTGGACTTTGATGCCAATGTGCTATTATTATATCCCAAAAAAATTCAACACAAATCCACGAATATATACCCAACAAAATTCCCAGAAGACCACGATTAGGGTAAAGAAAACGCAAATGTTAATCTATTTTATCCCAAATAAATGAAAAAAAAGTCAAATTTATTTATACCAAAAAAAATCAGAACAATAATCAATATCCTGGCGCGGTCGCCAATTTTGTAAACGCCCCGGCTTCAAGTAAATGCCGTACGACGTTACAAACTCGGTTAAGGTGCTCTGAATATAGATATTGTTATGATAGGGGGGCCCTTAACAGGGTCTGGTCGTGCGTTCTCCTGAATTATTCAGAGTGTGAAGATGTCCTAGAGTCTTGGGTGGACTCTGGTTGTAATCACGATGTGGATAATGTCGTTCAGGTTCTGCAATTAATTGGCTCGTCTCGCTGGTTGTACCGCAACAAGATGAGTCACGGATGTAGCTAATTGTTGGTTAAACAATCAAATCACCAGCGTAGGTATTGACAGTCGACAGAACGCATACGCGTAACGCAAAGCAGAATGCAAATGCGACAACTGACTGCATGGTAAATTGCCGTGCTTAAATAGCATGCCATAATAATATATGTTTACTTGCACACTATTGGTTAAACGGCAAGTTTCGCTTTTTTCTCATTGGTGCAACGTAAATAAAATTTAATTTAATTTACGCAATATGTCGGCCATTAATTTTTGTCGTTACAATTTAATCAAATACTAAAAAATGCGTTCTAACTTAGAGAATAAAAAAGTTAGGATTTCTTAGTTTTCAGATTATGTAATATAAATTAAAAATGTCATTTCATTGGTTGACATTGAACCAATGATAGGGAAAGCCATGTGACCAATCAATTTACTAATCGGATGCGATCTACAAATATTTAACCGAATACATTTCCCACATAACACACTGTGACTTGTTCATCACATACGTACGCTATCGCTTTCTGTCTTCATGATTGTTTACGCCAGATTTCTCTTTTACACAAGCTCTATTTCTCTATTTAGAAAAGGCGAGTAACGACACAAAGCAACTCGATGATATATTGCGTAAATTAAATTCAATCCAGTTTACGCTGCACCAATGAGAAAAAAAGCGAAACTTGCCGTTAACCAATAGTGTGTAAGTAGCCAATTAAGGCTTTGTAAGCATGTGAAATTACCATGCAAGTCAGTTGTCGTGTTTGCCTTCTGATGTGGGTTTCTCCGACGTGTTGTCTTCTTTCATCACTTACGCTATTTTTGGGCTTGCATTACACACATTGGTAATATCAGTCACGCTAATCTTGTTTCTGTACAACTAGAGAGACGAGCCAATTACTGCTGTGGAGAAAGATAAATCCTCCGCCATATTTAAAGTAACATTAACTGATAAATTTAAACCACCTTGGCCAATTGTAAAGAATTTTATTTAAAAAGATTTTTTTCTTTTATTTTTCAGAACTTTCTATATTTAAATACTTGATTTTGAATTGTGCGCCCTTTTCAGTTTTTCGAGCATTACGGTCCTCGACTGGTTGCATCTCCTTTGGCCTGCTGCAATTGTCTCATATTTCTTCTTTAAAAACTGATCAATTTCTACAATATACACCTGTTAATACTGTCTTATATTTTTTATTGATGCACGCATAGAAAGGACGTTCTGGAACAGGTAATTTAATAATTCTGTTTTTCGCGTCTATTTCTTTCCAGATTATTTGTTTGGGTGTTTTGTACGAGACAGGTTTCACGTCCCGATTTGCCTAACCTCAAGTGTCAATTTAATAATTAAATTTGATAAAAATGAATGCAGATATTAAATTTGAGGACACTAGCACGTTAGCGCAAGATATTGCATGTTTGAATTTAGCAGATGCGAATGAAAATATAAGCTTATCAGATTCTAGAAGTAAATTTTAGGACTACAAGCGAACTGGCATCTATGTGGTTCTCAGACACGAATAGGTTAGGAGCCTCTACAAAATTTGGCGACCACGCCCGTCCAAGAATATTATGTCTACCGCAGTATAAATCTGAAAAACATTCAAGTTGGGTCGGAGATGCCCAAATGATATTTAGTGCTTATAATATTGTAAATCCAATGGAGAAATTTGTTGCAGCATGGATGGCATTGCCTGAAAATTTCCGAAATACCTTGGAAAATTTCAGAGACAGAACTGTGGAAGAAAAGCCGTACAATGCATTTGAGTTATTAATGTCTGAAATTCAACAGAGATATCGGTCTGGAAGATCAGCGCAAATGTGCGAACTATTACGCTTAGAAAAAATGGGGCGTCAATTACCGTCCGAATTTTATGAACGACTTTGCACAAAAGCTTCCAGGTTGAATATATCCAGAGATGTAGTCAACTCCATTTTCACAGCTGAGCTACTAATTAGGTGTAGAAACACATTGGAAGTATTTGACACTATGAGCATTGATCGGCCAACAAAACTCAGAGGGTTAGACGGCGTGTATTAACAGCAGGAACCACAAGTACATGCTGTAATAGCAGATTCTGTCACGATGCAGCCAGTCAGGGCAGATGCCGAAAACAACCTGACTATACAAGAAACCTTGCGTTACTTATGTAGAGAAGTTGCTAGTATACGTCGAGACATTTCGCAACTTCAGAGTCAGGATAGATATACTAGACGTTGAGGGAGTCACTCGCGTCAACGCTTCGAAGGGCCACGCGGATGGTGTAAGGCAAATTGTGAGTGCGGACGAAGTGCAAAGTGCCAGGGTGAAAATTGTATATACCCGCGATTAGGTGAAACCAGATGGAAAGGAAGCACAAAACCGGTAGAGAGAAATCCATCATCGGGAAAAGGATAAAACCCCCGCTAGTAGGAGCCGTAGGGGGGGTTCCATTGCAAAGGCTCCCAGATATGACTTTAAAAGGCATAATTAAGACAAAGGTTAAAAATGCGACAGGACCTGTTAGCACCGATACAGAAGGCAAGAGAGTCTGCTTCTTACTAAGCGGAGATCTGGAAAACATTGCCGTATTATCCAGCAACAAATTCAAAATTAAAGATGAATTATCTGGATTAGAATTTCTCATCGATACGGGTGCTGAGGTAAGCATAGTTAGGTCAGACGTGGTGAAAGCAGATTGCCCCACATTTAATTATCAACTATGGGCCGCTAACTGTAGTCCGATAGGAGTGAAAGGGATGAAAGAAATGTCGGTAACGTTAGGCCAGAAATCTTCCTTCCGATGGAATTTTCTAGTAGCCGATATCAAGGACCATATCATTGGCATGGATTTCTTGACACATTTTAAGCTGACATTAGACCCCAAAGCTAGGACTATCGCAGAAGGCGTAGGGATGTCAACACCTACTGAGTCTAACACATCGGCAGTTAGAACAGTTCTTTTACCCAGTCCAACAGTCGCACATGACTTTGCTGATGTAATTAAGAAGCACCTAGCAGTGTTTCAACCTTTCAGTGCCAAAAGAATATGTTTGAAGACAGGAGTAGAACACCAAATAGAATTGGTGGCTCCGTTGCCTTTTTCACCAAAGGTTCAACCATTGGCACAACATAAGCAACAAGTTGCTTTGTCCGAATTTCACCAAATGCGCAAAAAGGGGAATTGTAGAAGGTCAAATTCAAATTTTGCTTCCCCAATAGTGGTAGTTCCCAAACCTGAACCGGGTCAATGGAGGGTTTGTGGAAATTATCGTCTATCAAACTCAGTGACGAAGGGTGATTCGTATCCTCTCCCTAACCAGAGTACCTTACTCCGAGATATAATGGGATATGAGGTTTATTCAACTTTAGATCTCCAGAAAGCGTACTATCAGGTACCAATGGAAGAAAGTTTGATACCACTCACCGCAGTCAGATTTCCAGGAGGGGGATCGCATGAATTTCTTCGAATGCCTTTTGGTTTAAAAAATGCCAGTCAGACATTCCAGCGTTTGGCTGAAGAAATCCTTCAGAATTGTCCATTTGCAAGGGTGTACATAGACGACATAATAATTTTTAGTCGCTCAAGAGATGTACATTGTAGGCATTTGGAAACGGTTTTGACCAGGCTGGAACAATATGCATTAGTGGTCAAACCTAATAAGAGTAATATCGGTTGTTCTTCAGTTAAATACCTTTGTCATATACTTTCCAAAGATGGAATTAAACCTTTGGAAGATAAGATCAAAGCTATTAAGGACGTAACGGAGCCCCGAACCGTATGCCAGTTGCGAAAGTTCTTGGATATGATCAGCTATTATCGTCGATTCATTCCAGATCTAGCCGGAATTCTAGGATCATTAACACGCCATTTAACTCGTAAAAAGAGCACGATCAAGAAGTCTTGGCCTATAAACTTGAGTCCAGAAGACCGAGAAAAATTCCAAAAGTCCAAGGAAATGTTAAGTGACATAACCACATTAGTAACCTGTCGTTTGGGAGATACCTTTCGAGCTAATCACAGATGCCTCAGCTGTTGCAATAGAGGAAGTGCTACAGCAAAGAGATCAGGATGTAGTAAGACCGATTGGCTTTTATAGCCGTAAGCTTACTGATTGAGAAAAAAGTTATGATACGTTTGGCAAAGAGCTTCTAGCAACGTATGCCGCAGTGTTACACTTCGAGCATTACTTAGACGGACATAAATTTAAGTTATTGACCGATCATAAGCCATTGATCAGTATACTTGGTAAAACAGCTAGATTTAATTACTCTCGTAGTGTAAATTCCCATATAACACGGTTAGCAAAGATCAATTTCACTGTGTCTCATATTGCTGGTAAGGAGAATGTGGTAGCCAATGCACTTAGACGACCGAATGAAGCCGATGTCGAGCTGATATTTCAAGGTCCGTTGAAGAGTTTAGATAATTCGATGCATGATTTAGTTATTCAAATCGAGGAAGCGCAAGGATCGGATCCCTTTACATTAGTTTTGTCCAAAAGGCCAGGATATGTTTGTAAGCTCATAAGTGGCAAGTGGTTATTATGCGAAACATCTAGAAGTCAACCACGACCATATGTGCCATTGGAGTTACGGGCCAAGATTATCCAAGTGTTACATGACATGGGTCATCCATCCATTAAAGCCATCATTCGATTAATCAACGACAGATACGTATGGCCGCACATGTCTAAAGATATACGGGTATGGGTAAGAGCCTGTGCCAAGTGTCAAACGTGTAAGGTGTGGAGACATACCAGAACCGAGATAAAGAATATTGGGATACCAATTGGACGGTTCAGATAAGTACATATAGACATTGTCGAGATGCCCGTGGTTAATGGTAACAGATATTTGCTAACAATGGCAGATAGATTTAGTCATCAATTCAAAGTGGCGATTTTAAAAGACATGACAGCGCAAGAAGTCTTGTTCGCGTTTCTACATAATTGGATATCGCGTTATGGTGTTCCGGAAAAGGTCTTTAGTGATCGCGGTAATCAGTTTATGTCCGAGCTTTTCGTAAGATCTCTCAATATCATAGGAACAACTGTATTGCATTCTAGCGCGTACAACCTACGAGCAAATGGGATGGTAGAAAGGCTGCATCGTGATCTGAAAGCTGCGTTAAGGTGTACTAGTGGAACAAGCTGGATACATGATCTTCCTATAGTACTACTCGCCATGCACAACAGATATAGGGAACAATTAGGTACTTCAATAGCAGAACTGGTTTATGGAGAATCATTAAGTTGCCTGGAGATCTTCTAATAGAAACTTCAAGTAGTATTGATTGGGCTTCTAGTTATGTAGTTTGGTTTGTAAGAGCAATTAGAGATAAGATGGGTCGTTTGGCTCCGACCAAGACTAGAAAAGCAAAAACCAAATGCTATGTGTCCTCTGATCTAAGATCGGCTTCGCATGTGTATGTATCTAATAAAAATAGGAAGAATTGCCTGACACCATTTTACAAAGGACCATATAAGGTCAAGAAGATGACTGACAAGAATGTCATCATAGAGATAAATGGCATTGAGGATTGTGTTACGTTGGATTGTTGCATTTCCCAGTTTATCTGGTTTGACTGTATGACTGAATTAACAGATGCGCTTAATGACCGTCGTTCTATGGGCGAATCTGATGTGTGCAATCCCATCATACAGGCACATAACGAAATGCAGAACTCAGAAGACGCGTTGTCCAATAATGCAAAATTTTATTCTACCAGTTCACAACATGAGAACTGTTTGGCTATACCAGATAATACGGAAGAACCAGTGTCAACTGTACCGGGCGCGATGCTGACTTCAGGGGCGCTATTGTGTACAACTCGTTCTGGAAGAGTGCAAGGTCAGGCGAAGAATCATGATTACGTCTATTACTAACCGTCTTTTTTTGAGAAGGTGGTGTATGTCGTGGAATATAAATCCTCCGCCAAAATTAAAGTAACATTAACTGATAAATTTAAATCACCTTGGCTGATTGTAACGAATTTTATTTAAAAAGAATTTTTTCTTTTATTTTCCAGAACTTTCTGTGTTTAAATACTTGAAATTGAATTGTGCACCATTTTCAGTTTTTCGAGCATTACGGTCCTTAACTGGTTGTATCTCCTTTGGCCTGCTGCAATTGTCTCGGTTTTCTTCATTAAAATCTGATCAATTTCTACAATATACACCTGCTAATAATATCGTATATTTTTTATTGATGCACGCATAGAAGGGACGTTCTGGAACAGGAAATTTAATAATTCTGTTTTACGCGTCTATTTCTTTCCAGATTATTTGTTTGGGTGATTTGTACGAGACAGGTTTCACATCCCGATTTGCCTAACCTTAAGTGACAATTTACTAATTAAATTTAATAAAAATGAATGCAGATCTTTAATTTGAGGACACCAGCAAGTTAGCGCAAGATATTGCATGTTTGAATTTAGCAGATGCGAATGAAAATATAAGCTTACCAGTTTCTACTGTCAATTTTATGACTACAAGCGATCTGGCATCTATGTGGTTCTCAGACACGAATAGGTTTGAAGCCTCTACACTGCAGAAATTCAACGAGTTTACTCAGCGCGATTTCTAAGCCACAAAAGAAGGAACCACAACCCAAGTCAGCCAAAGCTGGTCTCAAGAGTCTAGGAGTACTTCTGGACACTGCTACACAAACGGACCTTCTCATTATTTGCCAGAGAACGCAAGCCTGGCCCTGTTAAGGGCCCCCAACAGAACTAACTTACTATTTATGGCACTCTTACTAATTTTGTAACGTCATACGCATTTACTTGAAGCTGGGGCGTTTACAAAATTGGCGACTGCTCCAGGATATTGAGTACTGTACTGTTTTTTAAGTCATAAGAAAAATTTTGGTATAAATAAAATTGACTTTCTTTTTCATTCATTTGGGATGACATAAATTAATATTTATTCAATCTCTCTTAAATCGTGATCTTCTGGGAAATTTTGTTGGATATATATTTTTAGAAAGAGGGTTTTATAATCTTTTTCCTTCATAAAAAACTGTACATCTTGTTGATCTGTGAACGAACATTGACTGTACGAAAGAGTAGCACTGACGTGCTCGACAGATTAAACTGTGAAGGTTACCGTTTCACCTGTGAAATCTGTTAGTGGGTAAGCGTTTCGTTTAAAGTCTTTTTATATAAATTTTCATCTTGCTTATAAATTTTTGCTTTTAAGATCCCGTAAGTTTATTAGAATGTCAGGTCCAATTTTAGATATTGATGTTCCTGTTTGGGATGGAGATAGCGAACTATTCTTTATGCGCGTAGACTCCGCTTTCTCCCCGTTTCTAGATTATGACAGTCATCAAAAACTGCCAAAGGTGTTTGCTAAACCACCTGCTGAATTGCAGCGACGGATTTATCCGAATAATGAGGCCATTAGGAAGCTACCTAATCCCATTTTGGGCCTACAAAATAAAGCAGCATCCTTGCCGGGTCCCACACAACCGAACAGATAATAAATAAATACGCGTAGTTAGACATGCCAAACCTTGGCCTCATCGAGGTTTTAAGGGAATTACGGAAACGTTGGTAAAAACGAATATTTCTGACCATGAAACTAAGGTTGTTTTTATTAACAATCTTCCACAAACAGTAAAATTATTCGCCAGAGAGTTCCCCAACACTCTCTATATAGATGACTTCTCTGAGAGATGTGAGTTAGAATTTAGTGTTTTGGAACCTAAGTTGAATTCGTCATAATTTTTGTCCGCCCTCGAGGAATGATTGGCTCTCCTCTTTAGAAAGTACAGTAGCGAACATGGCTAAAGTTATTGAAGGATTGGACAAAGCAAAATCCGAGCTAAATCAGGTGAACGTTTGACCAAAGTTCATGCCCAAAACACATTATAACGATAGGCGGCGATCGAGATCCTTGCAATCCTTTCACATATATGCCCCAAGTAACTGATGCTATAATCACCAGAAGATTTTTTTGTTCATGTCAAGTCTGTCTCTGTCGTTCCGAAGAATTTCTGAATGAATGTCAATTTCCACAGTTGACGGGAAAGTCAACAGAATCCAGGCGCATTGGTGCATCAGGATCGGGAAATGTATGACGCAGAAAGTAGAAGACCGTACTTTCTGCGCATCAACGGCATCAACGTCATCAACGGCATCAACGGCATCAACGGCGCCACAAAAAATAAATCACTTCCAATCCGACATTCCTGTCGACCCTTTTCGTCCACACCGAATTTGCCACATAGTTAGCCAAACGGACAATGCCAGTCGTAGTCACCAGCCTATTTGTTTGCATGACCCGGCCAAGTATTCCAATGAAATGGATCGTACAGAGCCTGCGGAGTTTACAGTAAGATAAATTCAGTGACTAAATCTGATGCATAAACTATTCCAAATATTAACACCTTACTTGAAAAACTTAACGGCAGCAATTTCTTCTCAGTGATTGACCTCAGACAAGCCAAAAATCACATCCCGGTAGCGCCAGAAGATATTGGAAAGACTGCAGTCATCACTCCATTTGGCCTTTTGGTATATCTTTACATGCCATTTGGACTTAAGTGTGCAACACAGACATTTCAAAGACTCATGGACAACATACTTCGCGACAACGCCGCTTATTGTATGTCATATCTCAATGACATAATGGTATTCAGTCTAGACTTAGAATCTCATGCCAAGCATCTACGAAATGTTCTCTCACGCTGATCCAACACGGAACCAAGATCAACTGTGACAAGACGCAGATTGCAACAACATCCTTTGACTTCTTAGGGCATGGTATCACGCAACAAGGTATTCAACCTTTGCCGTTAAAGGCGAATTCAATCAGGAATATCAAGTCATCGAAGACTGTTAGCGAGTTGCAGAAAATTCTGGGAGTACTAAACTACTATTGCAAGTTCTTTCCATGCCTTTAAAGACAACTTTGTGCAGGCACCTGCGGAATCGAAAAGGAATTAGTAAGAATTCCATCATTACTTGGTCATCCGAAGACGAAGAATTATTTCGAATCGCCATCAACTCGTTAGGAAATGCCACAATGCTAACGCATCCAGATTTTCAAAGACCATTTCTACTCACGACTGATGCTTCTGAATTCGCTATTGGAGCCACTTTGGAACAAGAGATCGTCGGAGTTCAGAAGCCTATCAGTTTCTACACGCGTACTCTCCAACCAGTAGAAACGAGATACCACACTTTCGGTCGAGAACTTCTCGCCATCTAAGTTGCAGTGCGCCATTTTATCAGCATCATTGACAGTAGCAGATTTGTTGTTTTCATAGATCATGCACCATTAGTTAGCGCACTTCGAAACGCAACTTCAACTATCGCCAAGTACCCTGCCAGAGTGGAAAGACAGCTTTCACGTCTAAGCGAATGGCAATTTGACATCTTTTATGCCAAGGGCGAACAAAACTTCATTGCAGATGCCCTTTCCAGGCCAGATGTCTCGCTACAACCACCTCTGCCGTCGCCATTCACTGCCAACTCCGTGACACTCAGTGAAACTGCCCTTACACCTTCCCTCCTGCGAGAGGAACAGCGCTTTGATATTCACATTTAATGATTAGTAGCCCGTCACACAACCAAGTTCATATGCCGTCTCTGGGAAGGCTTACCAATTGTTTACTTTACGGGTACGCAGCCCAACAAGCTAGTTAGGCCGAACAGCCTTCAGAGAAAAGTTTTAGCCTCAATTCACTCAATTTCTCACTCAGGAAGCAAAGCGACTGTCCGACTTTTCACAGATCGTTTCTGGGGACACAGGCTTAGAACGAATGCTAAACGATGGGTCTCCGTGTGTGCCATTTGCCAGAAAAATCAAGTTCACACGGCACACTCGTTCTAAGTTGCAACATTTCCGAACTACTTCTCGCCTAGCCATCGTCCACATCGACATAGTTCATCTGACAAAGGTTCATGGTTTCAGCTACCTTCTAACTATGATTGATAGTTATACACGGTGGCCTGCGGCATTACCTCTTGGCACCATTTATGCAGAAGAAGTAACTAACGGTTTTGTCTCCGCATGGATATCCAATTATGGTGTTCCCAATGAGGTCATCACTGACAGAGGCACTTGCTTCTCATCGGATCGTTTCAAAACTGCCTTACGTCAGACGACTGCCTATCATCCCCGATCTAACGGTGTGGTAGAGAGATTGCATAGAGAACTCAAAGCTGCTTTAGCATCCTCGTCCATTAATGGCAACTGGGTCGATGCACTACCTTTAGTTCTGTTTGCCATGCGTTCCCGTACTCGTGAGTACATTAAAACGTCTGCGTCACAACACTTACATAGCATGGATCTACGCCTGCCTTGTCAGATCCCACATCTACTACCGGCACAGGATAACCCACAAAACGAAGCTAGCCGCCTTCGATTTCATTTCGGTAACATGTCTGAACAGCAACCAAGACATAAGCCTCGTCCAGTCTTCGTTCACCCGCAGCTCCACAGCTGCAAGAGAGTACTCGTTCGCAACGACACTGCTGTTGCAGCACTACAACAAAAGTATCGCGTTCCTTACCTGATTTTGCTCAGACAACCAAAATAATTCATTATTATGCAAGACGCGACACTGACATCAGTAAGCGTAGACAGGTTAAAACCGTGTATCGAACCGCCTGATCCTGAGAGCATTCAACCTTCCACACACGCCGCAGGCCCCACCTGCCTACAATCTCAATAGCTTGCTTTGTATAACGCGTAATTGATTTTTTAAACATTAATTTTTCGTTATTCTACGTATCAAATTTTTAACTTTACGTTATTTTTTCGCATTTATCTCACGTGGCATAACTAGCTGTTCTTAACTAACAATTGTGTAGCATTTTTGAACTGTTCTTCAGTATTTTGGCATCTCTGAGGCAATGTTCGAGTACATATATTATTTATGCAGTTGCTTTTGATTTTCATGTATTTAATTTTACATTATAATGTATGTCAGACTGCCAATTTTGGTATGGAAAGATACTTAGAGCTAACGCATTCGTGTGGCAACACTAAGTAGTTACTAGCGTGATATCATGGTACAGTCCACTCTCAAAGCATATCTCAACTTCATCAATTGCACAGAGATCATTCTACAAATATCATAACCACAACATCGAGCACACACTAGCTCCTTTTGTCGTATACAAACACATTGACGACGATCCAGCCTGCCTCGGTTTTAACTTAAACCTGACAACTTCAGTGGCGATTTACCTCAAAATCCTCACGCTGCGGCTCCCAAATCTTACACGACTCTACTTTGCCTCATGCAGTATGACCGGCCACTAGAGCTAACAATTTGTGTAGCAATTCGTAGTGGTTACTTGGCATCATATCATTGTTGAAGCAACCAACAAGCATAATTCAGCCCAGCATTTATGGTACATTTTTTGGCTTAACTTGTTTCGAACTCTGCCATGCATTTCTTATCTAGCCTCGCCGAGAGGATTTTTTTCTTTTTTTTCAGATAGGAAAATAATGTAACGACACAAAGCAACTCGCTGACATATTGCGTAAATTAAATTCAATCCAATTTACGCGGTACCAATGAGAAAAAATGCGAAACTTGCCGTTAACCAATAGTGTGCAAGTAGCCAATTAAGGCTATTTAAACACGTTAAATTTACCATGCAAGTCAGTTTTCGCGTTTGCCTTCTGATGTGCGTTTCTCCGACGTGCTGTCTTCTATCGTCACTTACGCTGTTTTTGGGCAATGCATCACACACATTGGCAATATCAGTCACGACAATCTTGTTGCTGTACAACTATAGAGACGAGCTAATTCCAGCAGAACTTCAACGAGTTTACTCAGCGGGATTTCAACGCCACAACAAGAGAGACCACATTCCAAGTAAACCCGAGCTGGTTTCAAGAGTTTAGGAGTATTTCTGGACACTGTTACACTAACGGACCTTCTCGGCATTTGCCAGAGAACGCAAGACCGGCCCTGTTGAGGGCCCCCAACAGTAATAACTTTGTATTTCGAGCACTCTAACTAACTTTGCATCGTCGAACGCATTTACTTGAAGCTGGGGCGTTTACAGACAGATACCTGGATAAAAGAGGTGGAGGAGTAATCATTTATACTGTAAACGCCCCGGCTTCAAGTTCATGCCGTACTACGTTACAAACTCGGTTAAGGTGATATGGTTAGAGTTATTGTTCTGATAGGGGGCACTTAACAGGGCCGGTCGTGCGTTATCCGGCAAATACCGAGTGTGAAGATGTCCTAGAGCCTTGGGTTGACTCTGGCTGGGGTTCCTTCTGTTGTTGCGTTGTAATCTCGATGTGGAAAACTTCGTTGAACTTATGCATTATTTGGCTCGTCTTGCTGGTTGTACCGCAACAAGATGAGTCACGGATGTTGCCATTTGTTGGTGAAACAAATCCAATAACCAGCGTAGTTAATGACAGCCGACAGCACGCCCACGTAACGCAAAGCAGAAGGCAAATGCGACAACTCAACTGCATGGTGAATTTGCCGAGCTTAAATGGCCATACCATAGTTGTAACACGCGGCTCCGTGTTACAACCCAACGAAGATCAATTTTTACAAACGCTGTGCTCTTTAAGGTCAAATATTCTAACTCTGTCCTTAAACAATATTTCCCTTAGCTGTGATTTTAGGAACAATCCTTTCTAGTCTCAAGCAGTTTTAACCAATATTTCTTAAACTGAAATTTTATGTGTAATTAATAGTGTTTGTATAAAAACGAACAGAACCGCGCTGGGAACGAAAAAAACACGCGGTGGACTAATGGTCATAGTGAACTTATTCCTATTAGTTTAACGATTTGGATTATCCGAACTTCAGAGAACAATGTATTAATATCATGTACTGAGATAGAATCGTTACAAACGGTGATCGTAACATTTGTGAGTTGTGTCATTGAAGTCCTTAAACGATTTACATTCTTTTTATAGTGATAACCTTTAACGATGACTTTTTCCATGTATCATTTGTTTTAAATCGACGGCATAAATGTTGAGCAATTCAGACCTTTGTACGCGTATAACTGATTGAGCATAAAACAAGTTTCTATGATAAACTTAAATCACTTTTATTTTTGCCGTCTAGAGGACGGACAATTTAGCTTAAGTGTGAATGACATTTAAATCATATTTTTGCATAAAAACCATTTTTACAGATGACAAACATGTATTCAATTTTGACTAACTGAGAATAGTGTTTAGGATATAATTTTACATTAAAAATCTGTATTATTACCATCCAACTCCTTCAATTCAGATTAACAGTGAATTATATTTATGTGCTACATTGTGTGTAATATATACATGAAACCTTTCTTCGACCTTCTAATATTAACCATCTGAAAAGGAACAGACTGATTGAATGCTCGGGTACTAATAATAGCAACCATTGATAAGTAGTAGGGGTACAAAATCAGGAACGAGATAGCAATAGCAAAAAGTACCCCTACATAGTAATATATGTCTACTTGCACACTTTTGGTTAACGGCAAGTTTCGCTTTTTTTATCATTGGTGCAACGTAAATAAAATTGAATTTGATTTACGCAATATGTCGGCAATTAATTTGTGTCGTTACAACAGTAAATCTATATTAAATGCGAAAGTGTTACATACTAGTGAATATTATACTGTCATTGATTTTTTATCTATACAAATCGATAATTTGATCTTAACGGCGGTTTACAGACCGCCGTATGCTAGTTTATACGATGATCAAATAGTTAACAATTATTTTTAATCTATTTTGGACTGCCATGGTTATAATGTTATGGAAGCGATTTTAATAATTTACATGACTTGAAATAACCATTTTTTTTTCTAATCAAGATCTCAAGCAGATTATAAAGGAACCAATTAGATGTTCTGAATGCTTAGATCATGCATGTTTAGAAGTTGAAGCGGTGAACTCACACAGTTATGATACTGTAAACTATTTCAAAAATTATTTTAAAATGGAACATTTTGAGTAGCAAAACACAGAAACTTAATTTTGAAAATAAACTCGTGCAATGTTCCAGGTTAAACTGGAATCTTTTTAGAGAGTTTAGCTTAATGATTGATTATGAAAGTTTCTATATTATGAACACTGATGAAGTTGTTTCCTCTACTTCAACGTTATTATCTGATATATTTCAGGCATCTACGTTTACGGATATTATACCAAAGCGAATCAATAGGAAATTATGTAAACTAAGAATTAAACGAGATAATATAATGAAGTGTAGTCTTATCATTAGTATTAAAAAATGGGGTTAGATTTGATTGATAAAGAAATTGATTAATCACTACTGATAATCCTTCAAAGATCAGAAAGAATTTTTTTGGCCAAACTGAAAAGTAATCCCTGACCAGGTTACAAACTTCTCACAGATTACAGCAAATATAAGGAGAAATTAAAGCTCATATTACCTGCGGATAAAACTGAGTATGAATTTCTCTGTGAATCGGATGAAATATTTGGCAATTTGATATGTAATCCACAGAACGGAAGCAATTTTATGGATCTACATGATCTTTTGGGTGACCAGGAACCAGGACTTATTATTGACAGTGATGCAGTAATACAATTAATGTTAAAAATAAAATCAAAAAAAGGTCACTTTGGTATATCGATTGTGAACCTACTTCAATTGCCTTTATCTTATATGAATGCGCTCTGCAATTTTATAAATGAAATTTTGAAGAATGGAAATTAACCAATGGATATTCTAACGATAGTAGCTAAATCGTTGCCAAAGGTAAGTAGGCCAAAAAGCGCCGGTGATTATAGACTAATCTCTATTATCCCTTCGTTTTTGAAGATAATAGAACGATTGATACTAAATCATTTAGAACGTATGTTGCCGGTTGATTTTGATATAAGTCAACATGGCTTTACGAAAGATAAATCGACAATTACTAATAAGCTTTCTATGTGGAAACATGTAATTACATTAGATGAGAAAAAGTTAGATGCATTAATTGTATTTATAGATATCTCAGAAGCTTTTGACTCTATATCTTTTGATGCTATTTTGAATGCGATTAATTTATTGAATATTGATCTGAATATTATTAAATTACTTCGATACTATTTATATAATCGAAGAATGAGTATTCAAGTAAATGAGTTGATATCAAAATCGAAAAGAGTAACAAGTGGAATTCCACAGACATCAAATATCTACTTAAATCATACAAATCTATGTCACATTATTTTTGGAGAATTCAACAGTTTTTGGATCAAATGGAAAGATTATTTTTAAATCATCAACGAATTTGCAAATTCGACCGTGAAGGATCTTAGTTTCCAAATGTGCAAATACGATTTTAAATATAATTTTATTTAAAATCGTATTTGCACATTTGGAAACTAAGATCCTTAACAGTCGAATTTGCAAATTTGTTGATGATTTAAAAATAATCTTCCCATTTGATCCAAGAACTGTCGAATTCTTCAAAAATAATGTGACACTAGATTTGTATGATTTAAGTAGATAGTTGATAACACTAGGGCTGAGAATGAACAATAAAAAGACGAAAGCTTTAAAAATAGATAACAGAACAGAATTTAATTATGTTTATTTTCATGATGCTGTGATTAATGATATTTTTGAGATTAAAATTCTGCAATAAATTAAGGATTTAGGCATAACTATTCAATGTACAGATTCTGCTGAGAGACATATTGAAAGGATAATAGGAAGTGCCAAGAACAGATGGGCACTAATAAATACAAATATATATATAATCGAATGGTATAAACTTTAAAATGAATATAAGTTGGTTTAGACCGATACTATAATATGCTGCCGCTACTTGTAATTTATAAAAAAAGGGTTTGTCCAATAAGATAGAAGCTGTACAAAGAAAAGTTGTAAAACAAATTAGCCCTATCTCCTGAATCATATATGCTACTAGATTCCAGTTTGTATCACTGCAAACTTTATGGTTTCGGAGGATGTGCTATTGCATAAAAGTTTTCCATTTGAAGCAGTGGACTGGTGCCTATATGAATCCAATAAGAAAGAGTCATGAAGTTGGAACTAGATCTGGACAGTTGACTTAGGGAAACGCCTCCATCTAAGATGTCTTTTGAATTTATATGTACTGAACTAAAAAGAATCTACAATCCTGCAGATATTTTTAATTTTGATTATGATAATACTTTCTTATTGTTGAATAAAAGACAAGGATAATTGTGATTGGCAACATACCTTCTTGAGATTATTATTTCCAAGTTTTGTATTATTAAAATTGAAATGATATGCCTTATATAATCATGTTAGTCAACAATACATACAATTAATTGCTAGTCACGGTTCTCATTTTTTGCATAATGTTACACTCGAATTATACCTTATTTTTTTCCTATTTCGATGTTAAATCTATTACTTTTTACAGTCGAACTTTCTGATGTTGAAATATTGCACAGTACAATAGTGACATTTACTTATCTATATGTGACTAATTAAACATATTTATGTGATGTGTTATCTTTTTTGTATTGCACATTTTCCAATTTTATTAGCTATTTGATGGAACATTTGTGGTTTGAATCCAAATAAAGCTATTCTATTATATTCTCTTCTAACTGTTTCACTGGCAGACCATGTCGTAGGAAAAATAAACTCTTTAATTGCTTATATATGAGCTAATGCACCGAGAACATGTTACAAAAATGTTCAACATTGAATTAGACGTTGAATACTTTATTTCTCTTTTAGACCTTCCATCAGCTTTGATTTGTTCTTGTGCGCGGTTTTAAATGGCTCCAAACTTGTTGCATACTGAATTTGAGGAAATTGTTTCAGACCTTCAGAACTCCATAAAATTACTGAAGGATGAGAACAACACTATTAAAAAGGAGATGTCTAAATAAGAATCTGACGCTGGTGTTTATGCAACATAATTGGAGTTAGCGAAGAAGATAAATGAAACTTTAAGGGTAAAAATTAAAGAATTTACCGAGGCGCCACATGTGAAGGTTAATACATTACGGATGGATATTCAGCCATGTCTTGAAGTGGCAGAACATAAGAACATTTTCAGATAATCTGATTTTTGGCCTCGATTGATGGTTTCTCATTTGTCCCTTCTTTTTTAAGCCTTTCATCTGCTGATTGTCTGAAAATGTCGTAGAAACAAGATTTTCCATTGTTCTTTTCCCAAATTTTTGAGACCGAATTTCCAGTCTCATCATCAGGGTTGACACAATATACACAGGAATAAAACACAACTTGTGGCAATTGTGCGTATTGTGTCAACTCTGAAGATGAGACTGGGAATTCGGTCTCAAAAATTTGGGAAAACAACAATGGAAAATCTTGTTCAAACGTCATTTTCACACAACCAGCTGATGGAAGGCATAAAAAAAGAAGGAACAAGTGAGAACGCATCAATCGAGGCCAAAAATCAGATCACCTGAAAATGATCAAAATTCAAGATTATACCGACCTAAGAGTGCTATCAATTACTCGCACAAGAAAAATGCGGTCTAATCTAAAACATAAGAACATATATCAATGAAAAATAATACACCAGGAGAAGAAATTTTGAATATATTAGCCAATGAAGTTTCGGCGAGAAATAACAAACAGGATCAGCTAATAATATTTAATCTTAATGAAAAAGCTGACGTAAAGGATGTAGAGAAACTAAACAATTTTATCAGAGATACGTTAGAGGCTGATATAACTAAACATTTCAGGTTGGGCAAACGATTTGAACGTCCAAGTCCTGTTGTCGCGAAATTGAATAAAAGGCGGACGAATATGCAAATTGAAGATATTAATAAAAAGAAAATATACCACAATATAAATATACAATATAAACAATGTATACATTGGTCGAGACAAAAGGTTTCTCCAAAGGAAACTCTCAACAGCAAAAAAGTTTAAAACGTATTAATATCAAAGATCTTCAGATCCAGAGCATGCTACCACTAGGAGTATTACAATTGACTCTAAAATAAAAAAAACGGTTTATCAATAATGAATATCGTGGATAGCGGAGTGAAGAAAAGTATTGTAACTCGCGGCTCCGCGTTACAACCAAACGAGTATCAATTTCGAAAGATCCGATTTTCTTTAGGGTCACATAGGCTAATTCTGGTTTTGGACAATATTTCTCTTAACTGTGGTTTTTGAGACGATCCCTGTTAGTTTCAAGCAGTTTTAATGGAGATTTCTTGAACTGCAATTTTATTTGTAATCAATAGGGCTTTGTTTAATAATGACACACACCCGCGCGTAATACGCCGGTAGCATGCAGTGGATTGACTGTTGCAACTAGGACTTATATTTTGTTTGTTTTTAATCGTTTATCTGTGAACTGTATTTGCATTGCTTAGACATTCTGGATTAATTTATTGTGTTTATTATGTCTTTATGCTTTTGTGCCTAGATATTAACTTTGAGTTCACAATATTTTATTTTGTTGCTGCCTAGAGTACGGTCAATTTTGACTAACAGTGAATTTTGATTTACTTTGCAACATTGTTCATAATACACGTATGATAATTCGACTTAGCCTTCTCGCATCACAATACTGGGAAAGCAATTGAGACTGATTATAAGCACGGCCAACGGAACCCATTTCTTCCGACATAAACTGCCAGACATGTGTAGGAATATCATAGCATCGCTAAACACCAAAAACATCCTGCATCAATACACTGAGGGCACACGTTCGCAGCCATGGCAGAGACTGCAACGCGCCGCCAAGCAGAGCCTGACATCAGATCGGGAAGACAGGCTTAAGGATCTCATGAGCTATATGCTCCTAGGTAGCCGCAAGCCTTCCGAGCTAGTTAGGAAGATGGAGCTGAAAGCCTCTGAATTCAATGAACCCAGTGAAACCTTGATGCGATTATTTATTCAGAAGCTTTCTCCGGCACCGCAAGAAATGGCCACGTTCCTGCGCAAATCTGTTGAAGTGCAAAACAACGTACTCACGGCACGTCTAGACGAGAGGTAGAAGGAACACCACTGCAGCTCACCTGCCTCAGAGCCAGACTGCATCGCATTACGCCTATCCGAGCCTCAGTCTCCAGCATCGTCAGCCCAAACTAATGTGATCAATGAGCGTCTCATCAGTCAGGCCAGATTCGGACTCGGTCAGTGCCGTAGACTACAAACGTGACCAGAGCAGGAGTGACCAGCGTCGACCACTGTCCCGAAACTGCAGCAAGAGGTCGACATCCGGAGGCCGTGCCACAATTCCAGAACTTCCTGCGGAATGGTGTTGAAGCCAGGATTTATATTTTGTGTGTTTTTAATCGTTTTTCCGAGAACAGTATTTGCACTGTTAAGACATTCTGGATTTATTTATTGTGTTTATTACGACTTTATGCTTTTGTTCCTAGAAATTAAATTTGTGTTAACAATATTTTATTTTGTTGCCGTCCAGAGTACAGTCAATTTTGACTAACAGTGAAT
This sequence comes from Eudiplozoon nipponicum, assembly GCA_029291075.1. Lineage (NCBI taxonomy): Eukaryota > Metazoa > Platyhelminthes > Monogenea > Mazocraeidea > Diplozoidae > Eudiplozoon > Eudiplozoon nipponicum. The sequence goes on along the minus strand of JAQBSW010004964.1, from coordinate 11,642 downwards.
TTTAATTTACTTTGCTACATTATTCATAATACACGTATGGTAATTCGGCTTAGCCTTCTCCGATAACAACACTGTGAAAGAAATTGAGACTAATTATAAGCACGGCCCACGGAACCCATTTCTCCCGACATCAGTTGCCAGGCATATGTAGGAATATCATAGCATCGCTAAATAAACAGCTACCCCGAAAAACCTCTTACATAAATCGCAACACCTCCTACAGTATAGCTATAATACCTAACAAAAGAATTATCAAGAAACCAAAAAAGTTAGATAACTAAATACCGAAAGCTGTAGAGATAAGTCGTATACTTTATTTTATGCCAACATTATGTCTTAAGAAAAAAATATTTTATGCTATGTAGTTCAGTAATAAGTAACAATTTTGATTTCATAATTTCATCTGAAACTTGGCTCGACAAGGACATTGAAAACCACGAAATTGACATTCCTCATTATTCTTTATTTATAAAAGACAGATCACTGCATAAAAGAGGTGGAGGAGTACTCATTTATAGTAAATCTATGTTAAATGCGAAAGTATAACATACTAGTTAATATAGTACTGTCATTAATTTTATATCTATAAAAAGCTATAATCTGATCTTAACCGCGGTTTACAGACCGCCGTATGATAGTTTATATAATGGTCAAATATTTAACAATACTTTCCAATCTGTTTTGGACTACCATGATTATGACTTTGTGGTAGGCGATTTTAATACAATGCATTTCTGTAAAATAAACAATCTTTTCGCTAGTCATGATATAAATCAGATTATAAACGAATTAATTAGAGGGTCGGAATGATTAAATCATGTATATTTAGAAATAGAATTGATTAACTGAAACAGTTATGACGTTGTATATTACTTTAAAGTATTGGATCTCAAGTAAATTATTATCCAATCGAAAAACTTGAGTAGCAAAAGACAGAAACTTACTTTTGACATTGCACACGTGCAACGTTCTACAATTGACTGGAATCTTTTCACAGAATTAGGTGCAATGATTGTATATGAATGTTTTTACCCTAAGAACACTGATGAATTTGTTTCTTCTGGTTCAATTTTATTAATTAATCTATTAAATACATCTTTGTTTACGGATATAATGCTGCAATGAATCGATAGAATAGTATATAAACTAAGAATTAAACGAGATATTATACTGAAATGTTTTCCTATCCATAGTATTCAATAATGTGGTTAGATTTGATTGATAATGAAATTAATTCATCACTACTGACAATCTGTCAAAGATCAGAAAGAATTATAATATATCAACTAAAGAGCTATCCTAAATTAGGTTAGAAATTCCTAAATGATTACAGTAAATGTAAGAAAAAGATAAAGTTCATATTACCTGTGGATTAAACCGAGTATGAATTTCTCTGTGAATTGGAGGAATTAATTGGTAATTTGATATGTAATCAACAGAATGAAAGCAATATAATGAATCTAACTGATCTGTCTGTAATGTGTGGGCCAAAGCAAATTTCGCCTTCTCATCTTTCAGGTGGACGACATTTTCGCTTTTAAATTGAAGGTTGAGGCATTTTTTTGAAATTTTCGCACGAAAATCGAATGATAATTTGTAAACTCCATTCTGACCAATAGCCCTTATGAATAATTATGGATAATCAGAAGTCTTAAAAAGGTAATTAGCTTTATTATATTTGTCAGCTTTTATATGTGGTCTTATATATTTCGAATTTTGCCATTATATATATATGGAAATTATTTTAAACTGCTACTGCGTAAGTACGACGTAGAAAGATTTTTGAGCGAAATATCATTTTTTATCAATAGCCGAACACGTATTTATGCGAGGTAATTTAAAAATTCGTGACAGTATTCATGAATGCGATATATTTTTTAAGACAACGAAAATACATTAATATAAAATAAATGTTGACGTCCAGATTGGTATTAAGTAGAAGTTTTCAAATATGGGCATTGAGCGTGAAATTGACGTGACGATTACAAGTGAGCAGAGACTTCTATATACTGAAATCTCTCCAAGATTCAGTTTCTATGTCGGTTCCTTTTCGAAAAAATACAAATATACCCACTTGAAAGCAAATAATAAAATAGTAGTTAATCCAATTGAAAAGAATTTTTTCGTCTATCTTCGGAACATTATTATAATTATACAAAAGCTTGTATTTTAGACATTTTAAGTAAAAAATATTAACTTATGACCACTTAGTATAAAGCTTAAATGAAGACGCGAAGGCATGAGGAATATGATCAATGTATTAAGCAATTCTGCTTTCCGCCAAACAATTTATGCAATTTAAGGAAGACTTAATTTAGCCAAGTATGAATTTAAGTTTATCCATTTTTATGCATTTTTAGTTTGATTTGGGAGTCAAACCACGAAGTGCTGCCTAACATTATTATAAATGAATTAAGCACGAAACAGTAAAAAAAGACCATTTTCTTTACGACGAAACTTAACTCGATATTACAGTACATTTGAATTCTGGCCTTTCTTAACATTGTTGTGCATATCTTCTGTATCATAATTGAACACGTAAATACATTATATAATTCTAAATTCAAAGTCTAAATTACGCGTTAATTAAACAAGTTCTACACGTTTGACGTTGCACAAATTTGACTTGTTCAGCGTAGATGGCTTTGTATTGCTGGCAATAATCAAACGTGTATCTGCTAGAACGGACGAACTCCATTTTAATTATAAAAGCTATTTCTGAAGCTTTTTACAGTTATTATGAGGATTGAAAAAAGAAATATGATTTAGAAACGGTATAAAACTCCAAACTCTAAGTTTACTGTAAAGTGAGACTGAGAAATTTTGACAAATAAGTCTGAATCTTGGAGAGATTTCAGAATATAGAAGTCTCTGTTCACTTGTAATCGTCACGTCAATTTCACGCTCAATGCCCATAGTTGAATACTTTTGCTTAATACCAATCTGGACGTCAACATTTGTTTTATATTAATGTATTTTCGTTGTCTTAAAAATATATCGCATTCATGAATACTGTCACGAATTTTTAAATTACCTCGCATAAATACGTGTTCGGCTATTGATAAAAAAATGATATTTCGCACAAAAATCTTTCTACGTCGTACTTACGCAGTAGAAGGAAAGTATTTTCGGTATATATACATATATATATATATATACAATGTAAATTTAGAGGGTACTGTATACAAAAAGCTGACAAATATACAAAGCCAATTACCTTTAGACTGTGATTATCCATAACTATTGATAAGGGCTATTGCACAGAATGGAGTTTACAAATTATCATTCGATTGCCGTGCGAAAATTTCAAAAATCTGCCTCAACCTTCAATTTAAAAGCGAAACTGTTGTCCACTTGACATATGAGAAGGCGAAATTTGCTTTGGCACACACATTACACACAGAACAGTTTGTCGTGGTTTCTGAAGTAGTAGATGCGCTTGCCAGCAATCGAGCAAAAAGAAAATCAAAGTCGATCGCCAATATTAATTTTAATATAAATTTCTGTGTTTTCCATCATGTTACCTAGCTTAATCAGCGGGGTTTTGAACTACTAGAGGTTAGTAGCTTTGAAATAGAAGCGCCTTTTTCTGTGCACGCAGGAGTGACGGTGAACTAGCTAAATCAAATAGTATATCCGTATTTCACCCTCGCCTAGAAACAATTTTCGGCTAGGTTTGAGTTTGGAAATATATCAAAAAAGAATTTATATTCCTGACAAAATTCTTCTTATCACTTTCCATATATATATAGTGTGCGGCCCGCCCCCGGGGAATTTTATTTCTACATGTATCGTACTATATTTGCATTGCGACAGGTAAGTTTAATAGTGCTCAAAAAGCCAGACTAAGTATAATTTTCATTTTGGTTAATTATGATTTGGTAGAACAGTTTATCCGTTTGTTTTATTTATTCACTTTACATATTTCATTACTCATTGGTAATTCTGACTGGATTAGAAGAGTGTGTTGTAGTAACTGGAGTTAAACTGAACCCACGTATGTTACAGTAACAATTTGTACACTGTTTGATATAATTATAAACAAATTAATTATGTTAATACCTGAACTTGTCGTAGTTCTTAATGGGACAGCGTATTGTTAAAAGTGAGCTATAAACAGGTCTAATATATATATATATATATATATATATATATATATATATATATATATATATATAGTATATCCTTCAGCGTGTGAGTGCGCATTTGTTTTTAAAATTATTAAATAATAAATATACTATTGGGTGTGTTCAACTTTGCCTACAGTGGGATAGCCATCAATCTGTGAAAATAATTTTGTTTAATTTATCAATTTTCCATATTAATTAGTATTTACTTATGTGATTTTTCGCGTTATGGAAAACTAGAAATCGGAGTATATAACGAAGTGGTATTTTGTATTTCCGCGACACTATATGCTTAATATTATCTATTATAAATTATTATATAATATAAAATATTATGCTAATTCTATCGAGTGGATGTTGTTTATTTTGGATTTCACTTATCATTTAATTGAAATTCTATATCTTCTTAGTGTTCTTCTCTGATTTTAGACGCTAACACACGTTTGTATTAAATTTGTTCGTCTGCTATCTAAGCCATATTTGTAGGTATCGCAGTTCAAGAAGAATAAATGCAGAAATCAAAAGATCATTAACCGGCTCGCACTAAAACAGCTTGATTGCAAAGTGGCAATATTTTGAGCATTAACGTTAATCGAATCGCTCTTAAAGCAATAGAGCTACTAACCCCGGCATACATTCAAAAATACCCTTTTTTGAATAAACGCATAACACAAAGCGAAATTTCTGTCCGCGGCGTCTGGCAAAATTAGTAAACATACAACTTACCAGAATTCCCACTCTCAATAATATTGAAATATTTTAGCTTTAAAAATTTGCAATGATAAAATCTCGAATAATTTAGCCCCTAATATTTCAACCGATATTTATAGATGGATTATTTTCTACATTTAAATTTAAAAAATCTTAATTGACGACGTGAGCTATAGCTAGGGAAATATGAACTTTATATGCCTTTCATAATAAGTAAATGATACTATTCAAATTACGAAATAACTGATAATAATAAAATGAATGATATATATTCCAGTTTTAAAAACAGGCAATGACAGATTGCGCGTAGTAAATAGTCAAAGTTAACAATAGTTAAAGAAACAAATTTCACGAATAAGTAAACATTAGAAACGTTCATAATTCAAATGAAAATTTTCAAACATTCAAAACAAAGGTGTGAAAATAATTGTAATAAAGCATAATTAATTCGCTCCCACATTTGAGGAAGGATTAAGGCACGGTTTGGACATATCTAACCGGGTTGCAAAGGATATTTCGACTGATAAAAAACAAAATCAACTTGCATGCTTATGAAGCAAACATATTGTCAAATAAAATTTTCAAACAAAATTTTTCCAAAATAATTAAAACCATTTTCATTCTGATTCATTGTAATGAATATATATATACATATATATATATATATATATAGAGAGAGAGGAGGTATAAAGAGGAGCCTATAGGCTAGGATTAGTGAACTTAACATAAGCTTCAACAAATTATTGTAAACAGTTGCACATCATAGGAAGACTAACGTCATATGCACATGCAGACATAAATGTTTGAAATTATGGGATTGTGTTTTATCTGATTTTCGGAAAGGCTACGTTAATAATTGGTGGTTTGCTCGCCTTCTCTTAACTACAATTGCCAAAAAATAATATAACGGATTTCAGACAATGCGACAATAACCAAAGTCAAAATGAATTTCGAATTACGAATTTACTATTGGATAAAACCACTTTTACATTTAGCATATATAATACAACCGCAACTACATGCTTCCTTTTATTCGAAAAAGTTTATAGATGACGTGTTTATAATGGTTTCTGCAAATAAGGTTGACCCAGTTGTTTGGAAAACGCGGAAAATTAATATAATTCTGTCTGGACACTGAATTTGTTTTCTGTTCAATTTATTATTACATATTTAGTACAGTTAGAAAATTTATTATTAACTCAACTTATTTCCTATTCCGCAGAGACAAACAATGCCAAGAAAGATATTTTACAGGACATCATGCTTCCATCAAATGTTACGTTTATTGAAAATAAAAAAGGTAACATAAAATTTAAGTGCCCTTAAAGGATTAATAAGAAACAGAATCGGGTTAACAAATTATCTCCTCCTTTTCTGCATTTTGCGTTCACGTGCAATTCTTAGTGCGTGCTCCACCAATGAAGCGTCCATATCCTCAGCCTCTTTCTGTTTCTTTTTCTTTTCTTCTTCGTCTTCAATTAAGTCGAGGCCTGACGCACAGGCCGCTGTACCGTCTCGACCGTCGCAAGAGACAAACGCACAAGTGATGCGCTTCATAAGGAGCTATAAAAAGTTTATGATTGAGACACAGATCACTTTAAAGTTGTACAAAGCTGTTGGACATACAAGACATTGTAGAAACCAATAAAATTAATAATCGATAATTGGGCAAGCAAAGTATACTGCGGTGGCCTAACTGACGTCAATGCACACAATTTTATCATTAAATGAATCAGTGAATATCAACCAGTGAAAAGTTTCTTGATCAGTCTTACTGTTGGTAATTGATTAAAACATGGCTATTAGTTTCAAACACAGTCACTTTGGTTTTCGTTAAGCGATTTTGACGTCAAAGAATGAAAATTGGACTGGGAATCATGAATAATTGGCTGCAGCCAAAACGTACATAAATTGGAAAAATTAAATTTGTCTCCATGGACTTGTACAAAATGTGTGGGCTTCGGGAGCCGACTTCACATAAGTATTCTTTAAATCAATTATCGTGTTTGAAGTATATATCAACCAAATTATATTAATCCACTCAAACATCATAGCTAATAACCGACGGTAGCACACACTGGTTAATACCAGTGCCCGACGTTAAACTGATTAAGGAGAATCCATCTACAATGCGTATATAAGTTAGATAAAATCAGATCTATGGCTGCAAAATTTAACGGTATTCATTACGCTGTAATTCACATAAACTCATAATCTGCTATTTCTATATAGTCACCAACATAACAATCTTGCAACTTTCTCCGTAAAATTGCAAGGTTGAGAGTTGAGAGTCATAAATTCCGTTTAAATTATGATTGCTTACTTGAAATAAACACAAAATACACTTTATTAAATCACCAGTTACAGGTCACAAATATCTATTACAAAATGATTATATTTAAAAGCATATCGTGTACACGACAATTGTAAATAATTAAAATTATTTATGGCCTTAGAGACGAGCGATGATTATGAAAATTTCAAAGACAGTTACAAACGTTTGAAAAAAAATTTAACTGCAAACTGTTGAAGTAACAAAATTTACTTACATATAAATTAGTATATATGTCATATATATGTAAAGATATTGCATATTAATGAAATAATTACCTCCTTGCGAACTTCATTACGCGTAGCCGCAATTGCTTTTTTCCATAGTTTACGTAGTTCCTCTTTGCTTAACTTCGGCTTCTGCTTCTGCATCTGTTCGCAGGAATTAGTTCAATATTAATTGCAATATAATTTTAATGCTCATGGCTGAGTCCAATAGCCAATTTCAACTCTAGTCTCAAAAATGCTTCAATAGTTTCTATGCATCATAGTGTCATGTACATGAGAAACAAATAAGAAATTTAACCGGAGAGAAGAACCGTTTCCTGCATAGTTTCTTCTCAAGAAACTGTAGATGAATTTTATATTTAAATTTAAATGACGTTTAAAAATTCATATGTTGATACTAACCTTATGTCAACAGTTTTAAATGATAGATGTGGCGTTGGACAGACAATACATGGATAAACCTTTACTATAAATTGAATCCATTGAGTATTTGCATGTTGCCAAATAGGTAATAGGTTGATTGATACGCCATTTGTGCATATTTTTCAATTATACATGTACCTGAGATGGAACGAAAATTAGACTACCCTACTTTTGTTACATAGGCAGAGCTCGATCTGTTATTGAGGCGGGAGCCGAAAGCATGCAGTTTAAAAATCAAATATTTAGCCAATTATCCACTGACATGTGCTTTACTGCTGTTACCGGCAAAATACCGGTCTCGTGGTTTGCAGAGCAGTGTTCCAGTTCATAACTGTAAAAACTTATACTGAAGAATAATGATATATTTTGGGGAAAAGCTATCTCCAAGTAGTATTTTTTTAATTGTGCGTTAATTTTGAATTAATTAAAACTAAATTCAGAAAGTAGTGTTTATATAATTTTGTTGAATTAAATAGATATTAATTTAATATAATCGTTATCGTAATAATATATTGTTATGAACAGGATCTGATGCACGTTACAATGCTCTATAGATAAGATAACAAATTAATTAAAAAGCTAACTATCAAGTGGAACACGTGATATAGATAATTGAATAAGTACAGGTTTTCAGCAGAAGAATATCGGGAGAAAAACATAGAACAATGCAATACTTAAGGTAGTTATATAGAAAGGCTATAAACTTCGGTGTTGTCTAAGATTTATTTGCTAGCTTAAAGCGCAAAACACGTCAGAGGGGAATTGTAATGCAAGTTTAATGACAATATACGTGAAGAAATAAGTAATATTAAAACAGAGTTCTTATGTTTTGGAACCCTTGTTGAATGGATCTTACATTAAAGGATAATCCAAACTCTCATCAATATTTTTTTGTTTGGTGGGCAACTTCATGAAGGTTAAACATACCGTCGGTAGGAATTAAAGCAATGACATGGCTCAGTAGTCCGTTTCTGAAGACAAAATGCCACTAATTCAGGAGAACAAACTCAATGCAAATGTTGATGGTGATTTTTCAACTGTCTGCGCTGATGACCACAAAGGAAATTCACTATGAGAAAAAGTAAAATGCCCGAACAATTCATGCAGAGAAATCTTTCGTGAATTACGGGTATGTGGATAAAGGTAAATAATTTTATCTTTAGCTTTTTCTGCGCCTTTTTATCTTCAGGAGAATGCCTATGTGTACAAGTTTCATTATGTACCATTCTGTTACTCAATAATTACATAGATACTTTTTGTGAAAACGCAAATGATGCAAAAGTTTCCAAGAAAATATACATGAACAAGCTTTATTTTTTCATTCATAAATATAACTGAACCACAAGTACTTGATTTTGGTCATTTTTATTAATTCACTTAAAGAATATTTCTTCTCAATTGCATTTTTGTAGTTACTATTTTTATTTTGAAACAGTTCCTACGAATAATAATAAGACGACACGAAGACCTCGAAATAACTGTTTTATAATAAACTCATTAAAAACATAATTGAAATTATTTTTTGATAATTTGTTACTTTATCTTTCATAGGGTGTTTTCTGATCTAGGTTTCGCTCCAATATCTACGTCATTTCTTTATTTATTAGATATATTTTAATTGCATATTTTATGTGCCTTCTTAATTTTTAACCCATTACAATTCTAGTTATAGATTTTGTCTAATCTGGAATATAAATATTTCTATCTAACTGATATCACAATACATCTCTTTGTTGACTTGATGTGCACGTGGTATATTTATGCCTAAATGTGCTTTTATATGAAAAAGTATCACGTTAAATAAATTAGAAACAAGCAAACATCAATCGCAGTAAACAGCATACCTCGCATGTTAACTTCTGCATTATATATAGGCATGATTAGACGTAATATCCAACTTTTTGTCGACGATTGGGAACTGAATTTCGAAACATATCGAGACAAGAGAATGTTTTCATGGAAGTGAAATGCCATATTATTATTTTACTTAAACAAACCATGGCACAAAGTTAATAAATGCAAGTTAGCAACGGTCAATTAAGGGTGACGTACTACAGGTTGCTAAATTTGTGGTAAATATTCGTGCAATGAATTTTGTGCAGCTCCACCTACAAATGCTGAATCGAAGTTTGAATAAAACTACCTATGTCGAATGGAACCAAAAGACGAAATTGTGACGGAAACCGTTTTAAAGGTCAAAAATTGTTCGGAATTAAAGTATATTAAATTTTATGTGTGGCTAATTCCGAGGTCAACTATTTATGTGCTGAATTAAAATCTGTAACAATTCAAATTACTTTGTCGACATTTTAAAGTGAATTTAAATTAAACAAGTTTTAGTAGTAAGAACGCACAATCCGTAGATAATTTCGTGCGACTTTGGATCTATATACGCGTGATACAATAAATTTACAACACAAACTGCTCCGTTCACTACTTGCTATTGCAGTCGCCCTTTCTGCTGCTCTGCCTACACGCACCTGCTGTTTTAATTGTGTTTAACACGCTGCGCTACTCACTCTGATAGTCGTCAGTCGCGCCAATCGTCTTGATGCTACGCATCCAGGCATACGTAATCGATAATTTATTAATCGGATTATTACGCGTGCCAGTCATATTGTTGGTGCCGCATACCACCGCTAGATTAGTTAAGGTTTTCGAACAGCTATTCATATGATTATTCTTCTTCTTCTTCAACTCTACGTGTTCATGTGCACTTACTTCAAGAAACAGTAGCCCAATAACAGGACACAAAGAGCCATTGTCTAAAAGGACATCTAGACATCTACCTTCAATCAGACATAAAAACTGTCACGGCATTTTCCGACGAATGTCTCCCAGGCCCTAGTAAGTGACACAAACAATACTGCTCACCCCACCGCTTTCTGACTTATTAATAACTTTTCACGGCACTCTAGCCGTGCGCTACATTAGCCACCGAGCCAGGGGAGCAGTGAAACTATTGTAACTTTCTAACTCAACTTGTTTGTATCATACAAAATCATTGGTTCAGTTGTCTTGGGCAAATTTGAAATTTTTTTAGACGGGAATCTTCATCTGTGCAATTATTGGTAAAGCCAAAATTGCTAACTTTAGAATTTGTAATACGCTTTATTGCTCTGTGCATCTCATCTTTGCCATCCTGTCTAATCTGCGACACAATTTTGGAATTTTGTAGTTAATTGATCTTGTCAAGTCATCAAAGGTAATAACTTGCTATAGCTCAATCCGTGTTAAAATTTAGGATTTTTGCTACATTCCAGTCTGTTTAATTTTTGGTGCTGTTATTCAGTAACATTTAATAATCAAGTTGAAATTTTATTTAACAGAGGCAATGCGGCTACAAATTACGTTATTTCAATCAGTAGAAGCAGATTTTCGTGAGTGCTTTATTATTAGCATTAAAGATATACAGGTCACTTATGTTTTAAAATTAAATTTTTTATTGAATTCGCTTTATTCGTTTTTATTGCGCACATTTTAATGCCCTGCAAACTACTTTCGAACATGAATATCCTCAAACCTAGGGAAGATCTGTGTCCATCAGTCAGTCTCACATCCGACGACGTTAGGCTATCATCTAAATAGTGATCTCTTTCAGATTTGATTAACATCTTTGATAGATTAGTTCAGTTGTGACCAGAAGGATAAACTAAAGACAGCATGAACGGAAAGTATAATCAAGGCCAGAGTGTATGGATTTATTGGAGTTAAAGTTGTTCAGAAATTGTTGTAATTCTCAATTTCGGTGAACTATAGCATAAATTGATATCCATCATATTGGTACCATGTACCGACTCGGAAACCATAGTGTTAGTACCA